>JAECUM010029437.1:0-14886 GCA_016617855.1 Megalonaias nervosa | reverse complement strand
TATATATATATGAAATACTGATATTATAAAGACGCTTATCCTGCATTTAACATTGGAACATTGAAAGTGAATCACATAATATGTTGTATACATCTTACTAGGTTTTGTCTTCCTTTAACAAGTTTTAAAAAATTATTGCATTATAAACATGGGTATCTTCTGTATAATCGATAGAGTGATAAATCTGATATTGTACAGAGTCGTTCACCTTCCGCCAAAACATTTCTGTTGGATCATTAAATTTTTTGTATTTACGATGAATACAATTTAAGAAAACATGCAAGAATTGATAGTTTAAGAAAGTGTTTGGGTTTTGTGGTTTGTTTATTAATTTGTCAATTTGAGACATATAACATGTTATAAACATTGGTACTAAACGTTTGCAAAGTTGTACTTCATTTTCTTTTAAATTTGAAATGCAAAAAACTGTTTCAATTATGACGTCTTTGAATGCAGGCACGTATAACGCTGACAAAGAACTGGGAATGGTTTCCATTTGGTGTTCTACTCTCGCTCTCACTATTTGTGGCTGAAGATGGTCTAGCTATGTAACTGGAAGCCGTTTGGAAACTTTGTGTATGACGCTGAAATGTTTTATGCTGAAGAACTGTGTAACTGATACAAGAGTATCATAGCTATGATGGTGGCAATAACTGAAGCCGAGATATATATATATATATATATATATATATATATATATATATATATATATATACAGTTTATGATATTTTGCTCACATATTTATGTATAGAGCTATTTCTTCGTATTGTACAGTCCGAAACTTTAAGCTGCACAAACTCAAAGTGTGTTATATTCACGTGTATGATGTCATTAAATATTGCCATCGGCCAGGACAAATTCAGAGTCAGAAAGGCGTTTAGGGCGCATCCAAAGTTTGCTTGGACCAACGAGAGTTTTCCATTGTATGGAGAGTAAATACCTCTGCGTCTCTCCAAAACAATGATCAACAGGAGTAAGACTGAGAACATGGAGATAGAATGGCTCAGGAGGTATCGGGTCACAATTAGTACTTCCAGTTCAGTACGAATGTAGTTCTGTCTATTTTTAGAACATTTTTTCCTCTCTCATTTTGGTGGTGATAGAAGAGTTTTATTGGTACATTTTTGGTAGGGATTTAAAGGTAATTGTTTGTTCTTGAGAATATGAGCTTATGGTGTGGTTGTCTATGTGTATTTCGGCGACAGAGCACAGTGAGTAATACGGCCTTGGTGATGATCCGGAAGTGAAATCTGTCTTCCATTGCATGGTGCTTTGTTTACAATCCAGCCGCTAAAACAAATGCAGGTCAACCTTTGACAAGAACTTCACCGTGAAGTCATCTTTGAAGGTATTTTTGATTAACATATGATTTGTATTGATTGTCGCACAGTGGAAAGTTTAGTACTGAGAAACAAATGTAGAGAATATAAAGTAAAATTATTTGTGTTCTATGGCCTGTCAAGCGGAGTGATTTGCACGCAGGGAAGTTCTTGAAGACATAGAACATGACCGTGTCGGCTATTTCCATCGGCTTGGACAGTAAACACATACATAAATCCGCTGCGGCTAGGAGCACGATGAACACAATGTTCGCTTTTGCTTGCATTTAAAACCATAGAAATACAGACTACAGACGTTGCCGACAACACCTATTGTCGGAATTAAAGCGTTTACCATATGGTCTTTGAGTTCCGCTTGTAAGTCAGTATTTGATGAAGTCTCGATATTGTTCATTCCGGTCACTCTGATTCAGCAAGGAGCAGAGATAATCTGGAAACATATATGTCTCTATATTTAATTGTATCCTATCATACATATTGTGCAAGTAGAAACAAACTTCTACATCAATCAACGTTCGAAACATACCTCTAATTTGTTAAATGTAAGAAATGTACGTCTAAATCATTGATTGTAAGAAATATACTCCTGGAACACTGAGTCCAAGAAACATGCCACTAGATCTTTTCATGTAACATAAACACCTGAACATAATTTTGTTCAATTGTGTGGAAGTCTTTGCCACACGTCTCGCAAAAATCAAAGAAAAAAATTCTTGCACATTAAAATCATAGGAAAAATCAAGCGAGAAAGACTATGCATAGCTGACTTCTGAGTACATGCACCTTGCCTTCTTTATTCTCACGTGCACCAGTTTATGTTAGGTAAACCGTTGTACATGTTATGTAATATCATTAACGTTTAATGAACATTCTCTAATTAGCAATATCACTACCTCCCAACTTCAAATTTTTCATGTATATTTGTGCCAATGAAATAATATTCTTCAAATATACAATTTGTATCTAGGTCTTACCTATAATTCTGACTGCAGATGATGGGTGGGGTTTTTTTTGTCCACGTAACATTACAGTTATTCAGTGTTACCAGTTTTCTGCTATCGACCTCTCACTGTTGAGCATGAATATATTTTTAATCGGCCTATTTCACCCATGAAATTAAAAATAACGAACAATGTGGTATGTTTATTGTCTCGCACTGTCGAAGACGTGGTTTCAACCGGTCCGATAAAATGTGACAAATGGCTGCTAGGAGCATTTATATTTATATTGGTAAAAGAGACAGAAAAACAACTTGATCAATCCTGGACCGCCCACAGTATGACTTTTCGAGCAAACAGGCTGCAGACAACGATGATTAAAATCTGTGCCATTCAGAATTAGATGTACATAACAGGTGGTTGATTTTGTATAATCGTGGTCGAGTTAGAATAATGGTATTTACATTGCTTTTCCCTGTTTCTTGTATACACTGCTGCTGTTAGTACCATTTTAAAAAGTCATTAATATGACTCGGCCGGAGTTCCAACCCGCGACCTTCCGCATCCGGGGCGGACGCTCTAATCACTAGGCCACCGAAGCGGACTATTTTCTGTAAAAAATACCATTATCATAGACAGTAGATACTTTTAGTTTATACACTAGGGAGATCTGAATTCGTGTCAGTGGGTAAGCGACACCCATCGCCCTGCCTTTAAGCATACCCTTATACCATCTCGACCATGCACACATCACCAAGAAAGGATGATACACAGTCTGTGGTACCGGCATCCGTGCGTAGCAGACACATCAAGATGTCGACCTAATAATTTATTTGCATCATTACACAGTCATTCCGGATTCCTATAGACTAAGCAATGATGCCTATTCCACCGACTCTGTAACATTATTTTGGGGTGCAGATTGCATGCAACTATTTACTTTGAGTGAAAGATGCTGACAATACAGTGACATCCCGGTATAACATCCGCATGCTGAGTCTACTAAATGTCTTGTTAAAGTCATACTCAATACCACATTGCACATATTGAGGAATTTGGCTTATCTGAGATTTGTACTTCAAACTTTACTTTGAAAACAAAAGACGTTTTTTTTTTTTTTATCACTTTTGGTCAATTGTTTCTCTCGATTGGGAGATGCTACTCCCAGACCCTTTGACTGACTTGCGCTGATCGTCTTGCTAATACACGTGTATTCAGAGGTAGTCGTAAAATACAAATCGATAGCCTTGTGCCTATTAATAAAAGTGTATTAGAAGGTAGTATTCCAAGACATTCAACTCTGTTGTGTTGACCGGGCCTATTTATACCAAAAATGAGTTTAAGTACATGATTGCTGTCACTCTGAGCTCCTCGGGTTTTATCGGTTCATGATAAGAAAATAACTCGGATGTAAATAGTGACCATTTTGAACTGCCCTCATGCCCATGGGTGTTTTACGTCACAATAACAATATTGATGTCAACACCACCGGATATTCGTCAGCTTAAACCTACCAATACGATTACCTCTCATTCTCAATGAGTGAGCAAATGTACCTGGTATCAGAAAGGGACGAGGGTGAACCAACTGTTATTGCGTGTACCATTAAAGAAGTGTATTCTGATATTTTACTATCTAGAGAAATTAGCCTGTGCAAAAGCATTGACGAGTCTAATAGTACTTATTAGGCTTAAGCTCATAAGTGTGTGGTAACAATGGAAGCATATCATCTGATCTTGAAAGGGAAGCAACTCTGACTTTATGAAGCAGGCTCTGTGAGTGCAGTATTTTCGCTTGACTCATATCAAAAGTAAATGACCATTTTAATGACTCTAATTTACTTTAAAAAGTTTAACAACTGTTAACTAACAGTTCCTCACACTGAAAAATGTGAAATTATGTGTAAAAGTGTATTCTTCGAGGAACAGTGGTGAATATTCGATTGCTTTTGAATAGTGCAATGTTTGGTATACCTCAAGTAAATGAAACTATCAAAGTTATTCATTGTCATGGCTAAACTAAACACCAAATTAAATATGGAAACGTACACAAATTAAACATTTTAAATAGAGATGGACGTTATAAAATATTGCAACTTATCTGGAAAACATTATGTATATTTCATAATATGAGATACCTTCTGTTCTTCGTATTATTGTAAGGATTGGTATTTATAAATTTTAGTAAACACGTTATATTTTAAATGGTATTTTGAGTTATTAGTACAACACTAGAAAATACTGTAAGGCATAAATTGCGATGATTACTGAACTACTGCAAATAATGCAGGGTATTACATGCGACGATTAGCGACCCACCTGAATATACCGTATTTTATTAGATGGGACGATTTCCGACACACTGGTAAATATTGTAAGCTATTACATGGGACGATTATGAACACACTGGAAAATACTCCTTTGCATTATATGCGACGATTACCGACCCACTGGAATACACAGTGATGTATTACGTGGGACGATTACCGACAGACTGGAAAATACTGTATAAGGGTGCAAAATATTGTAGAGATTTCGTAGTATATTTGTTGGGGTCTGCGTGACACGTACCTATTAAAATGTATGCATTGGTTAAGATCGCCATAACTTTGAAACTTGTAACATGTTGTTGTTGTTGTGGGGTTTAACGCCATTTTTTCAGCACACGATAGGCTATACATGGCGGCCAGTATTAATGGTGGAGGAAGAACCCAGGAAAACCCCGGAAAGAGCCACCGACCCACGAGAAGCTACTGGCAAGCTTTCTCACATACCCACACTGGCCGAATCCGAGACTCGAACCCACGCAGACAGAGGTGAGATGGCAATGATCCGAAACGGAGATCGCTTTAGACCACTCGACCACTCGGGGCCCCCCCGGAAACTTGTAATAATTAATCTGTTCAGTTTAGGGTATGAATTGAAGTTTAATTAGGACCCGCATGTTAACTGTCAGAACTGATAAGGGGCGCGATGTTAACGTGAGGTCATGGAGGTAAAGTGTCCAAAGTGGCATGCACTAGAAGAGAGTAGTTTAGGAAGTTGTGGTCCATTTAAGCAAATGTAATAAATTGATACGTTCCAGAATAGTTATTAATAAAGGCGGACTAGAAAGAATTTTCTGAATTCTATGGGACTGCTAAGATTATTGGCCGATAAAGTAGTAATCATGTTTGGCTAAGCTAAACGAGTTAATGTGTTCACAGAAGGAAGTCAAGGGTTTTAAGGGTTTTAAGATAGTATACTCGTAGAATTAATTAGTCTAAGTTTCTGCTTGAACGCAAAAAGTTCTTGACTCCAGGGGAGCAGGAAATGTGCATCCGTCAATTACAGTGGGTCCGGAAGAGATCCCTAAAGAGAAGGACAGAGATTTATTTGATATTAAGCAAGATAGGCCTCGGAAAGGAACAAATGTATTGTCTCAATTGCGTGCCATGGATATTCATTAATGTACATTTTGTAATTATTGTTGAATTTTTTCATTTTAAACTCATACTTCAATTTGTCATTTGAGTTCAAAAATAATAAGAGCATTCATTACCATTCATGTTATAAGAAAATCTTATAATCTTTCGTTATATGAACGAGTTCAGGTTTAGAGGTTTGTTATGTACAAGAAATAATGTATCCTATAGATTTTTCATAATTTTCCTCTGAATAGGAATGTGAGAAGTTCGTTTATTTGTCCTAAATGATTTGCATAAAGTATATTGAGGATTAATTTTCCTATGTCTGAAAATCTGTTAAGGAGTCGCTAATTAGCAAATTTACCTGATTAGAACAATGAGTGAAGTCCATTAATTCGTGAGTAATTAAGTGTGAATTCTCTTCAACTGTGAATCGAGTGACGTATGTAGGCTGATAGGTCAGCTGGTTAATTTATGGTCCCAGCGGGGTGCCATTGGCTTATCTAAAGAGGTCGAATTAGGTCATGTCCTCGGTCGGAATGAGAGGGCGCTATAAAGCACAAGAATTCACGATCAATAGGATTGTGTACCAATAATAAGATAGTCAGGTTTGTGTATTAGGCGAATGGTATTACCTAAGTGTTTTGTTTTGGGGGTGGGGGGGAGGGGTTTGATAGAGGATATCTGACGCAAAGAGAGTGAGAATATTTGTTAATCTCAGGAAGAAAATTATCCTAACATATTTTAGCTGGAAAAAAAAAATTTTGAAGGAAACAGGAAAATAATTCCACACTAACTGCACAACGGGAAAGAGGGCGCAATCGGCAACTAAAAGATCGGTGGCCCGAAGAGGCTAGAAGTTGAAGAGAGGGAGAGAATGAAAAGCGATAAGAAAACTTCGAACAATTACCAAAAGTGTTTTGGAAGGGATCGGATCAGCTAGGTGATGCTGTCGTGCTAGCAATCTGAGTTCGATCTGTCACTAAATCGTATGATGGAATTTGTTCTATCAGTAACAGAACAGTACTGTTTATGAACAGATATAACTGAGTCACTTTCATACAGTTTATGAATGCAGACACACCCGAGGCACTGTCGTATTGCTGACGAATATATACATGACTGAAATACTTTGATACTCTTGAGATGAATGCACATAAATGTAAGTGAACAACTTTCATACTGTTGAGGAATACAGACTTGACAAAGTTTGTTTCATACTATTGACAAAGTCTGTTTCATACTATTGGCAAAATCTGTTTCATACTACTGACATACTATTGACAAAGTCTGTTTCATACTATTGACATACTATTGACAAAGTCTGTTTCATACTATTGACATACTATTGACAAAGTCTGTTTCATACTATTGACATACTATTGACAAAGTCTGTTTCATACTATTGACAAAGTCTGTTTCATACTATTGACATACATACATACATACATACTGTTACGTATCGGCTCGTTCAAAGTAACACAAAGAAAGAATGAAAACAACAAGCTTTGTAAATTTTAACAAAAATAATTTATTTCCCTAGAAAACACGAAGAAAAGGTAAATATGTGAAACAAGACTTACGATTTACGAAGAAGATCCAAAAAATTGTTCTAAATTTGTGAAAACACATAAGTCCTGTGAATAAACAGTTCTAAATTGATACAGTCTGAATCTCAGTTCCGTTCCAAGATGGCGGATGATGACGTCAGACGAAGGCTAACACAAAATGACCAGAATTTTCACTGTAAAGCACAGTTTGTATTGTTCTGTTCCGATTTAGAAGTAATTTCATCAAATGTCTTTGTCCAAAGCCACTAGTGTTGTTCTCCAGGGAAAATAATTACTTAGAAAGTAGATGAAATACAGCTACCACCACTAACAACACACATGTTGTTCCTAACACGTACGAATGAACAAACACCTCTCTCCAGCACAGAAATACCTTTTCCTTAAGGTATTAGAAACTCTGTAAGATGTTATGATGTGACTCTCAGCTATGACTGACCGCGACTATGACTACCACTCTATGACTAAATATTTCTTACAGGTAACTGAGCATTTAAAACAAGCTAATGCGTCATTACATGTACACATGCACGAAGCACACGTGTGATTTCGCAATCCATCTGGACATTACGAAAACCTAAACAAGTATCAGCCAATCATTTACATAGCTACTGCTGAATGTTTACTTGCAACGAATTTACTACCATACAAAGCTCGTGCTTACACGAGTCACATTTACGTTTTAAATAAATACGATGTTTCTAACATACTATTACATCTTGCTAACATAATCATCACCATAATAATAATAACATTTAGTGGCATAAAAATAAAAAAAAAAATGAAACAAAGAATTAGAAGAATTTAAATTTTAACACATATGTAATTTGACTACAGGGTCGTAACAATATATGAGCTACTTTGATACACTCAAGGAATACAAACATAACAGAACCAATTCCATACTGTTGGTGTTGGAAATACAGCCATAACGTAGCTACTTTCTTACTGTTGAGATATATGGGCACAGAAACTTTCATAATGTTGAGAAATACAAACATAACTAAGTTAGTTTCATACTTTTGAAGAAAACAGACATAACTGAAACACCTTCATACTTTTGAGGAATGCAGACACAACAAAACCACTTTAATACTATTGTAGAATATATACATAACTTAATCACTTCGTATTTTTGAGGGATATGAACAAAACATTTATTACCATAATTGAAATTTGCACATAGATATGCAATCACCGTGTTCTTCATTTTATTCTGTTCTTTCCAAAGTCACGGATTGGATCAACGATCATTCAATAGTACAATATGCTTCTTGAAAAAGTGACATCCCTTCAAAAAAATTTTAAAAAAGTAAAACAGTAAAGTGAACGAGGAATTCTTGTTCCACGATTGTTGTGTAGAATCATATAAATACAATTGATTGGGTCCCTATGTAAACACAATGGATAGATGGAAATCTCTGAAAATACACATGACAAAAGGGTCTCTTTGCGCATGCATATAATAGACGGGTCTCTCTATAAATACATTTGGTAGATGGGTCTCTGTAAATACATTTGATAGATGAGTATTTCTTTAAATACATTTGACAGATGGATCTCTCTGTAAATACGTTTGACAGATGGGTCTCTCTGTAAATACATTTGTTAGATGAGTATGTCTTTAAATACTCTTGACAGATGGGTCTCTCTGTAAATACATTTGACAGCTGGGTCTCTCTGTAAATACATTTGACAGATGGGTTTCAGCAGCAGAGGAGGTGAACAGACCACTTGTCTGAATCGTCATTTGTCTAAAAAATAAAGGTTCCTACGAAGGCTGAAAATAAGGTTGATAACGCTAAACCAAAGCCTCTAACTGACCGAGAGTTTCTCTAATTGGGTTAGCTTATCTCGTTACTTTATCTTCGACTCTTTGTTTTTATTTTATGGTGTGTTTCGTTTACTTGCCGGGTCATTCAATATTGGTCGTTCACCTCCTCTGCTGCTCTAATTAACCAAAAATTTTATCAAGACCTATACGATATCTAGATCTTGGGTCATGTAAATTTATTGTAATAAATCAGTGTGGAGTAGCTTGTGCTTTCGAAAAGAAGTTTTTAAACTTGATTATGTCCATATCCCCTGAACACCAAGTTTGATGAATATTTCGCAGAGTATGTGTATCGACTCCATTAAACACGACTAAAATATTGCAGTTGTCTCTGATCACCTTAGGTATTTGTGTATATCGCTGAGTAACATAGATCACGTCAGTATTTTTATGTCTGCCTCTGGGAAATATCCGAGCTGGATTTGATTGTTTATCTAACATAATATCGTCATATACTACTAGGTTATTAATAAATCCATCAAGATCGTCTATGGATGGGGCTTCATCAATATCGGTAATAAAATCAACAACATCATCGCCGTCTTCATTCAGCAATTTTGCGTTTTGGTTATAATCTTTAAGTACTTCATAACACCGTTGATCATCTACAGATGGTGCTACCAAATATAATTTATCCCACTTGAGCCATCTCATTATCAGATTAAGCAATAATTGTGTCTTACCAGATCCAGATGGACCTATTATTATCATTCTGATAGAATTTTGTAGTGCTGGATGGTGCTTTACTGGTTCTTGCTTTCGTGTCGGTGAGAAGTCAATTATATCCATATAATAAATAATATGAATTTATATTGTGTTCGATGCAGAGCACCCACCCATACCACTGGATTAACAACAATAACAACAAAAAATAAAAGACGTGCAATTACAGGTAAAAAGTGGCACAAGAAAATATAAATTTATTTCATCGACAAAGACAGGTGGTGATATCGCTGCTTCATTAGGGAAATTACCAGGAGCTCCATGGGCTAAATACCCTGGTGAGAAACAACTTCCTGGATATAATTATTGTGGTCCTGGAACTCGACTTGATATCCGACTTGATGAACGAGACCAACCAAGACCTGGAGAGTATCCAATAAATGCGATTGGTCAAGCGTGTCATGTTCATGATGTTGCGTATGAAAGCAAAGATTTACAACAACGGCATCTCGCAGATGTGAAGTTGATTCACGCATTAAATTCTATACCCGATAAATCTCTCAGAGAAAAACTTGCTACCTTCCTAGTAAAAACTGCTATGAAAGGTAAAATAATGTTTGGGGCTGGTAATTAATTATATAACTATTATAATGGAATCTGTTTATTATAGCCCAAGAGGATATTGGAGAGGCAGAGCAGCGATTAGTAAACTTGCTGAAGGAGCAAAAGTCTCACGTTCTGTTGCTACAAATTGGTTAGCACGACAGGCAATATGGCAAATTTATCTACCACCACCTAAAAAAATTCAGTACGCACATTTTGATGTCAGCACCTCTAATGAAGTTCATCAAGCAGATATTTTATTTTTGCCACATGACACCATTAAAATTGGTAGACGTCAATCACGCACGTACAAATACTCGTTAACCGTCGTTGACGTTGCAAGTAGATATAAAGAAGCTGAACCATTATCAACAAAAACAGCAACTGAAGTTGCATCTGCGTTTGAACGAATTTATCAACGAGGATCCGGACCACAAGGTGGTCTACGATGGCCACAGCTATTACAAGTTGATCCTGGCAAGGAATTTCTTGGTGCAGTATTATCGTTGATGAAAAAACATAACGTTAAAATCAGACGAGGACACACTGAAATTCATCGTGATCAGGCAATCGTTAAACGATTTAATCGAACACTTGCTGAGCGGTTATTTGGATATCAATATGCAAAGGAAATATCCACTAACTTTAAATCCGGGGAGAGATCTCGTGAATGGGTATCAAGGTTACCAAGTGTGATAACTGCGTTAAATAATGAAATTACTCGTGCATCTTCTATGAAACCTTCTAATGCTATCACAAAAAAATATATACCAATACGCCGACGTGAATCTTCCTCTCAACCAGTACTAGGTAATTTGACTGTAAGATATTTATATGAACCTGGTGAACTTGAAGGTGTTAAAAAAAGAGCAACTGATCCTATCTGGAGTGTGACTACACATACAATTTCTAGCGTTGTTAGATCCACATGTAGACCTGCAATCTACAGACTAGATTCAACTGCTCCTCAACGTGGATTTGTACGTGAACAATTACAAGTAATTCCTGAGGACACACAATTGCCACCACCTTCACTTATGTAAACTAGCACCTCTACGTCGATTACATTCAAGACATGTCAGCATCACATTATCACGTGTATGACCAAGATCACTATTAATTCTGTCTACGGTGAACTGTCTTGGATTATTACTCGAATATTGCCACAACATCATTGTGTTACAACTTGCACAATGATTGTTCTGTCGTTGCTTTAGTGTCATAATTAATTCAGTATCAATATCAAAGTCACGCTTATTTTTTTTTTTTTGTCACATTGCTTATAATCAAATAGTTGTTTTCTTATTATGTCATTGCTAGCAGTTTGATTATTATTTTCTGTAAAATTCATAATAACCCTGTGCAGCTGAGATATTCTTCTGACTCGAGACACTGCGAGATAAACTAAATTTGACCACTCGATTCTGTCATCGACAATCCAGATATTTTTATCAGAAATAGTTAATCCTTGTGACGAGTGAATCGTTATAGCGTATCCTAACGTCCACGGCGATTTATCCATGCACAACGCGCTCTCAACAACATCAACAGCAACCAAAACAATATCATTCAATACAAGTTTTGTATCCCACCACTAGGAATTTCAACTTCAATATTCTGTCGTCGAGTATCTGCTGGGCGATAACATAATGGTACAGGTAGATTTGAAAACTTTTCTTTATGTAACGTAAATAATTTCTCTTGCAGTTCATCACGAACTATCTTTCTACTTGCGACTATCAAATCAGCTGGTCTCTATAAATTCAAAATATCATTCATAGTAGTTTCTGAAATTACTTTACGCATTATCTCACATTGTATTTTATCTGGCTGCAGTCTGATTAACTTTGCAAACTCTTTCAACGATTCATCAATAGCTCTATGGTCATCAGTTATTTCTTCGTAGTAATCTACAAATGTTTTCAGACACTCATGTGGAGACTGTCCAATAAAGGGTGGTGGTTGACCATGATCGCCACACATTATTACAGCGGTATTTTTAGTCAATAACCATTCAAGGAATATTTTTAATATTTCTAACGATACCGTGTCTATCTCGTCCCAGATAATATACTTAGGTATATATTTCTCACCCATTCGCTCAGGAGTCCATGTGTCTCCGCACCATCTGAAGAAACTATGATAAGTACATGATTTTACTCCTCGTTCTTTTATTTCTCTGGCGAGTTTATGTGTCGGTGTCAAAACAATTATATCTGAATGGTTGTTCAGGAATAATTTAATCGCACGAGTTGTTTTACCTGAACCACCACATCCATTAAGATAAACAGTTTTATGTCTAGCCACAGGATCATATACAAATGGTGCTGATGACAATTCTGATATTTGATTATTTTTGTAATATATTTCCTTAATTTCAACATCGGCAGATTCAGAATAACTAAGTATATTTTCTTGTTTTATTCTCCATGATCCCCATTCACCATTACCAAGTAGCGGTTTTAACAAATCTGTATATTTTTATTTATATAAAACAAATCCGTGGCGACTCTGACAGCATCACGAGGAAATCTATTTATCATAGACAGTAGATTTATAGAAGCATATGCCAACATCGATGATCTTAAATGAGTAAATTGCGGTGAGTCACCATCAAGATAGCTCACAATTGTACCTAGTTTGGTTCCGTCTGATAAATAAGCATTACTTCGATTTATAAATGTGTTTTTTTCGTTGTATCAGCGATTATAAAATCGAGTTCAGCATCGTCCATAATTAATCTTGTACAGTGTCGTTTATGATCATATGATCCTCCTTGTGTAAATTTACCGATTATCTTTCTACCAAGATCTTTTACAAGTTTCTCATCGCTTTCTTTCCTGCATTTATATATATTATCAGCAATTTTAACAATGTCATCTTCGTTAAGATCAGGAAATTCTTTCCTGACATCATCAATATTAAATCTATCCGGTTCTGGTAACCAAACTTGCTTCTGTGGACGATACGATATAATCGCTTCATTTACCTTCAATGCTATTAAAATTCCAGCATCAAGCATATATCGTAATAGTACTATTGGAACCCAACATTTTTCTGAAAAATGTTTTCCAAACCAAATATAAGTAATCGGATGGAGATTTTCTGTAAACTCAAATGATTCTATATAGGCGAATCCGGTTAAGTCAAAATCTGGTAAGGGTCCGTTTATCGCAGCTCTGGTCATCTCGTGTGATGGATGTCCAAATCTCTTAAAGTATTTAGAACATTCTCCGTATCCAAGAAAACTCCCAGGATAACATGCTACCATATCAATTGAGATAACCTCGCTATAATCGTATTTAGTATTCCATAATCCACCGTGTCCATATGCAATACTACTTTTCTGGATATCTTCAAGAAATTCCGATCGTGTCGGTTTCCATGAATTTTTCTCCTGAGCAAAGTAAGCAGCAACTGATGGAACGGTAAAACAATTATTCAGTAATTGTCCAACCTTGACATCGTCAGAAGTATATTTTAATGCAAGATTTTTCATTTCTACATGAAGAGATTCTGTACGATAAATATCACCATTAAGCCGTGCAAACCGATCATGGTAATCATATTCTGAACTTTGAAATAACCAAACAGATACAGGGTCACTTTTACTGATATTTCTGATAAAATCAAATATATGACCATTATAAAATTTAACCGTTCTGTCTCGTGGAAATATTGTCACTGCCATAGTCCATGCATGTGCGTTATGATCAATAATATCTATCGAAGCTCCTCTTGATTCATATTTCGATTTATACAAAATCTCTCCAGTTAACGTCTTCACTGTTATTGGAAAGTTTAATATCTTTCCCAGCTCAGCAACATCTTTAATAGACGCTCCAGTATCTTTAACTGCTTCTGCCCATGTATTTATTTTTTTACGTCGTAAATCTGTTAAACCATTACCACCTATTGCGTTTGAAAAGTGTTCTGTAACTCGTTCAGCTACACAATTTATTCTTGACTCTGACAGTCTCATCGGCTTGAGATCCGCAACGTTAGGTTTATTATTCAGCGGATATATTGCATAGACAACCGCAGTCACAGGATATGTTCGTTCATAATACGGTTTGTCAATACCAGTTAGTATTCCGGGTTTGGATTTATTATTCAAGAGAACAATATTATTTCCCGACTGCATGAGTACAGGGTCATATTTGTCACGGATAATCCAAGTGTCGTCGTCTGACCTTACAATAAATTTTATTAAAATAAAATATCTTTGAATATCAAGGTGGTTAATAATCTCTTTTCCTCGTCTTTCATTCATTATAGTATTGACAACATTTTCGATCCTGAATGTTGGCCACACATAAGCCGCACCATCGTCACGAAATTCCTTCTTGGCTTCACCGATACGTTTGGTTACATCCTCATTTGTTAAAGCCAGATCTTGCATCGAAGAACTAAATTTATATTCTGGTAGTCTGTCAAGATCAAATCTAGCTCTCGCTGAGACGGCGGAAGGTTCAATTGCGGATAATTCCTCCATTATTATAATTAAGACAAATATATATTTAAATTGAATTTT
>JAECUM010029436.1:0-34368 GCA_016617855.1 Megalonaias nervosa | reverse complement strand
AAATTTTCTCTCTCCCTCTAGTTTTCCCATATATCCTTTTTGTCTCTATATCTCAAAATTATATCCTTTATCTCTCTGTATTTCTTTGGGAATTCCATTATTTTCGTCAGGAAGTTATTTCTATATATATCTAGGCGGTTTTTAAAGGTGGCAACTAGCATATATATATATATATATATATATATATATATATATATATATATATATATATATATATATATGGCCTCCCAGGCAAAAGTCGAAATTGATTTTATTTTCTTAATTCTGTTGATAATATTTGCTACCACTACTACTATTGGATTCGGGATTCCAAATCCCCCCCCCCTTATTTTTTGGCTTTATATAGCTCTTCCATGGTTAGGGTGTGCATTTTATTGTTCCATATATAGTGAATAATTGGTTTATCTAATTCTTTTAGTTTTTTTATTCTCTTAGTCTATGGATTTTAAAATGTAATTCATGTTACTATACATGTACGTTTTGGCGACTTGGACCCGCTCCATTATGCATAGTGGCGTAATCGCCCAGCTCTCTATATTCTCCTTTATCTTTGTTTCTGTGTATTTATAGTTTTCTACTTCTGCTTTGTGGCCGAAGGTTACACCTAGGGCATTGACCTTGTCTTTTATTAGGTTGGGGTGGGAGTCCGGGGTGATTCCCCTGCCAGTTTCCTGTCCTTAGAAATTCTGTTTTTCAATTATTTATCTCTGAGCCTGAGGCTTTTCCAAAGTTTTCAAATTCTTTTTGCAAGTGCTTGAAATAATTTGCTTCGCTGATAAAGTTTGTGCAATCGTCTGCATGTTGGAGCATTCTTTGACTCATGCTTTAGGTTTGGAATACTTATACCTTTTATATTCGGGTTGTTTCTTATTTTATGGCTCAAGATTTCAATTTCTATTATGTATAATAACATGGACAGTGAGCAGTCTTGCCTCACTGACCATTGGAATTCAAATTCTTCCGTTATTGCCCCATTTACCTATACTCTCTAAGTTATTCATGTGTACAGGATTTCGGTCCATTTTCGGAAATTTTTGTCCGAAACCAAATTTTTATAATACCTGTTTGCATGTACTTGTGTTCTAATCTGTCAAAAGCCTTCTCTCGGTCGAAGAGGATCATGGCCCACTTTTTGCCCAATATGGGTTATATAGGCTGTTTACGGTTTGTATGCTCAGAATATTAGTTTGAATATCTCTACCTGTTTCGCCACAGCTTTGATTTTTATTTCCCGTACAGTTTTTAATCCTATTTGATAGAATTCTGTTCAAGATTTTGTAATTGATGTTAAACAGGGAGATCGGCCTCCAGTTTCTGAGGTCCTCCCTGTCACCCTTCCCCTTATAGAGGATTGTAATCATTTCCTCCCTCATAGATTTGGACATTATCTCTTTCCCTAGCAAAATATTGTAATATAAAGACTCTAGTATCGGCGTTAGTTCTGCTTGGAATTTCAAAAAGAATTCCGCCGTAAGACCATCCATCCCTGGCGATTTCCCTTTGGCCAGGGATGAAATTGTTTTTTTTTTAAATTTTTATTTCCTCACTAGAGATGAAAGTATCGCACATGTCCTTGTGTTCTACTACCTGCAAGTATTCTCTTATATCTTTGTTTTAAAGTTTTATGAGGCGCATAAGTCTTCATTGTATCGTTTTATTCTTTTTAGAATTTCATTTTTTTGCGCATAGATGATGTTTCCCTCCCTTATTTGATCCAAATTCTTCTCTCCTCCCATTCTCATTTCTTCTCTTTATATAGCCCATCTGCTTTTTTTTAATACAATTTTGTGAATTTCCCCGCTCTTATTTCCTTCCTTTGTTTCTCTTCTTCTATAATCTCATTTAACCGTTTTTGTGCTTTTTGTTTGTCTTCCCCTAGATCTGCTGCATCTATAAATCTTTTAATTTCCTCTTTTTCTTGTTTTAATTTTCCATCCATATTTTAAAACAGTTTATGCTTATCTCTTTAACTACCTGTTTTAGCTTGTTCCATTATTTTATTATATCAGTGTTGCTTATCATTATAAAACCCTCTAGTTTTTCTTTTATAATTTGCTTGTAAAGGGGGTGGGGGTGGTGAGCGCCCCTCTTTAATTGATTTCGCGATCGTTATCTAAAGGATGACCACCCTCGATGTTATCGCCCAGTGTAAGTAGATAGATAGAATATTTGACAGAGAACTGAGCGAGACTATTGAGAATAAATAATAAATACGAGCCCCCTTAAATAATAAAAATAAAATAGATTTAATCAATTAATACATAACCTAAAAACTGCAATTTCATTCCAACAGATTTATATTAAAGGAATTTAATAGCAGTGTTCAATTTACGGATTCATTCATCATAGTAACGAGTGGTGAAAAGGGTACAATGTCCACGCCTGACTTGCATCATCTGGCGTCGTTCTCTCTTGACTTTGTGTATTCCACGTCTAGCGTGTATGCTTGGTTCTTCCTCTTGACCCTTCTATTCTGAACTCTCTGTTTGCGGACTTCCCTCTTGGACTGTCTTCATCGGGTTTCTCGGGGAGGATATAGAAAGCTGTTCCCTTAAATGACAAGATTACGACTAAAGCTGTATATATTTCACCACCTATCCGTATATATATAAAATCTCCCACTTCCGTTATTCAGAAACGTAAATAGCTATCCACACTGCATAAATTCTGACATAATGTGACCTTAACGATTAACGGTCCTTACAAATATACGTATTTGAGGTAAGGTACAATCGTTATCTATAGTTACAAATGACCATTGCAGTATACCAAGTCTGACCTTAATTAAACAGTTCATCGTCCCTGTTCCACGCGGCAATTGATTAGCAATTGACACGTGTTCTGTATACAAACGATGCTGCCGTATATATCAGCATACATTACTATACGTATTCTTGCATCTGGCTAGCCAGTTCCACTCAATAAGATAAATGTTCAATTACTATTGCATAAGATTCACTAAATTCTAGCCTACAGTAACCAATAACCTGCAAGATCATTTGAGCATTACAAAATCATATATAAATATGCAATTATTATTAACTCACGATAAACTGTATTATCCTACAGACAAAGGAAATTCATTCATATAACCATAAGAAATTCTACACATTGAATATTTGGATTACATCACCAATCCGTCAATTCTATCAATGAACTAATAACTGTTAAAGTAAAGAAATAAATTGCATATCACTCTAACATATCAACAGAGTCCTATGAAATACTACACATTTGCATAAAAACAAACAACAAAATAGAAAATTACATGGAAATTAAAATTGCGTACCTTAATGCTGTTTCTTTTCCACACAATCATGCGTCCTAGCACTATAGCCTGTCTTTTCCTTTCAAGACAGCTATCTGGCCTCTTTACTTCGTTAACAAGGGAAAACTCTATTCTCTGGTTTCCACCGGAGTCTCAAATTCGACTTCTCGCAAGCAAAATTGGACTAAAGAATTCTGAGCCAAGTCGCTACCTTAAATTCAGATTACTTCCAAAGTGTACACTTAATTTTAACTGACCAATCGAAAGCAACTGTTCCTAAATTTTCCGCAGAATAATCATGTCTTTCATCAGATTTTGACAGCCTAGGATATGATGCCATTAGCTTTACTTTGAAGATCAATTATTTGACATGCGGTCCTTTACGAACAGATACGGTCGTAGTTCTAATGTACTCTCTGCCAATATACCGTTACGATGACTGGGTCAATTCCACTGAAACTTAAACGTAGGCCCTTTTATATTTCACAGATGAAACAAGGGAAATATCAAAGTGAACTTTCTCAAAGACTTTTCTGTGGCTTGACTATGATAAAATTTTAAAGCACAATTTATTCAACTTTAGGTTCCAGTACTTCTTCAAAATTCGACACATTACATTGCTCATATCCCCTTGTTTAACTTCCATTTTTTCCCCGCCCCCAATTTCTATTTCTGTCAAGTTTGATCCGATGTTTTACAATTAGGTATTATGCAGGCTGTTACATTTTCTAGTTGGATACATAAAATCTGTCTAGCCTGCTGGCTTGCACTTCCCTGTATTTGCATGTATAACCCTTTCTTATCATGTTTAATCTTCTATAAGCATCGTGTAATTTGTGGTCTTTGAAGAAGTTGTTCATGTCCCCTCTTAAAAGTTGGTCATGAGGCATTAAGGCCGATTTCCTATCTCCTTCATCACCAGTCCAATTGAAATCTCCTCCTATAATAAATTGTATTATCCTGTAGATACGCAATAAGATTTTCTACAAAAATCTTTTTCTTGTTTCTTTGCGCCGGAAAATAAACATTAACTACATGCCAATCTTTGATTTTAATATGAATTACCCTCCCTTTAAAATAGTCCCCTACTTGTAATTGTTCCATGTTATGTTCATGTTGCTTTTAATTGTTATTGCCACCCCTGCCCTTTTATACCCTTGGTTATCACTTTTTATTATAATTGCGTTCTGTTTTTCCTCTAGTTTTGCTCTGGTTTCGTCCGTTAAGTTGTTGTGTATTTCTTGTATTATTATAACATCGTAAATATGAGTCACATTACATAATCTCTCCAGCTTCTCCTCGTTTATCCCATTAATGTTGATTGACGCGATCGTGAAATTTGTTTCATCCATTTTTTAAACTTAAGTGTTAACTTTCAGCACCGGCCTTTGGCCGGAGCCTTTTGTTTTGAGTTGTGATTGTTTTCCATAGGGGTTTTTTTTTTTTGGTCAGAGATATCTGAAATAATTTCACACAATAGAAAACCGATTATTCATTGTTCCTCCAAACTGTGCTGGAACAAGTGGAGTAGAGTCTGAACGTGATGTGCGATAAGAAAGAAATAAAAGGTTATGGGTTTTATCAGGGTTTACGTGGGAAGTAGCAAGGCACATTCAGAGCGATTACTGGAGCTCATCGAGAAGACGTTGCTATCCGAGCTGTGTATAGTCACCTGTTCCAAATCATTGCAGACGATCATGTAATTGAACGTTCTCAACTTCTTCAGTCATACGGATCATACCTCAAAAATATGCCGATAGATTGACCGAAAAGTTGCAAATGCAGTGATTTTTTCATTCGTAACTTCTCTGCCAATCCTACGGTCAATCCAATTGGCGGAATAGCAGATATGCTCCGAGTAGATCGAAGTTTCCATTTTGGCGCAGAAATTTCAGGCGAACAAACTGTATGATTTTTCTGCAAATTACAAAGCCAACATACATTAGTGGCTTTTTTTTCCGCAGAAATATTTGTGGTCTCCAAAATGTACTCGTGTATTGAATTCAATAATAAATTGGTATCCGATCATCTGCTAAGGGCATTTGGACCACACCGGATATGGCTGTGAAACAGATCTTTGACATAATATATTGCACTCTGCAGGATCGCCGCTATGAAAGTACCTCTGCTATCCAACGATTTACCTTATACATTCATATATATATATATATATATATATATATATATATATATATATATATATATATATATATATATATATATATATGGCTGCATCGGGATGTTTATCAGACTGGATTATTTGTTCATCATGGGTTCGTTAAGGAAATAACCAGCCCCAAACATTTTTTGCCCATTATATTAAAGGTATTGCCTCCGGATTCAAAGATCTAAACAGGGGTGTTGATGTCGATGTAGAAAATGTGTGTACTCTTTCGCATGCAGCTAACATTACGCTTTTCAGTCATGCTTGATTGCATCATCTTGATTATGTTAATTTATGGTGCAAATGGCGAGGGAGAATTAACTGCACAAATTCAAATGTAATCATTTCCAAAAGAAGGCGAAATCAAGACGTTCCTTTCAGTTTCATATAAGACGCAAACTATTCTGAATACGAGTCTTTAGAAATATATTAGAATTATTTGACATGAGTATTCAGAATACATTAATATAGCAGGCGCATTATCGAAATCCGAATGTAGAGCACTACGGGGTATAATTTGAAATATACATCACTTTAAATCGGTATTCGAAATTTTTCCATTCCTGTGTGGTACTTGTTATGGGCTAATACTCTGGGAGTGGGCTTTCAGGTCTTACAACAGACTGGATATAATGAAGAACAGAGCAAATTGGAACAATTGAGGTTTCCATCGTTTTAAACAGATTCTTCCAGTAAGTCGCGAAATTTTGGCCTCCATATTGGAAGAGGCATTGTGCAAAATATGCTATGATTGTGGAACCAACTGATCAATGTAGATGATGATAGACTTACAAAAATGCCTGCACATAAGGCTACCGATATGACATAATTCATGATGCTCTGAAATAAATTCTGTGTTCGAGAGCTTTGAAATGGGACATATTTCTACACACATGCCTTTTTGTGATATCAAAACTCTACAAGAACAAAATGATCAAAGTAAAAGAATGATTTGAAAAATAATGTAAATTTACTTTCTAAATTTCCGACTTGTGTATATCTTAAGGAAAATTATAGGACTGAAGAGTATTTTTACGCAAATCTCTCTAAAAAGGAATTGACATAGCTAACACAGTTCAAATATGAGATGTTACCTCTACGAGTAGAAGCAGGTATATGTGTTGGACTCAAATAGACAATAGGCATGGTAAATCATATGAAGGTAATTCTGTCATGAAAAGTTAGTTGTTATCATATCGTAACCTTCTTCTCATTTCTTGCTATGAGAAGGAAATACTCGTAGCTTTAAGAGATGTCTTTGCCCATGATTAGAGAGGGAGAGAGAAGAAAGTTCGGGCTCTCTTAAAGATAAAGGTGTCACGCATAATGGTGTAGATACGGCTACATTCCTTTGGGGAAGCCTGGCAATGCGGAGGTACGGAATCGACTGTAAGAAAGACAGACGAAGCCCTTCTGATTCTTGGACGAACAAACTGATTTAACACAGGCTGAGCTGGCTATTTATACTGATTTGGACATGCTCCTGGCCAAATATGGTAAGGTATTTGAGCCTGAGTGTATCCGTCCCGAATCAGAAAGAGGCTCTAGTCTATCCTAATGGAAGCGAGTGTGTTCGTTACATCAGAATTCGCCACATCAGCATTTATTCATCCCAGGGAAACGGCTGAATCGTAGCTCACTCAGTCAGAAAAAATGTTAAGAATTTTGCCACGAAGTACTGTTTTGCTGATTTAGTATACAGTGTACAACACGGGAGGGGATGGGGGATTTGCACTTGCTTGTAAGGGCGCAAATAGTATATAGTTGTAATATGAAATAAATAAAGTTAATCTCAATATATTTTAATGTAAATTACTTCCAATATAATCCAATGAAAAATTAGTTTTAATACAATTTAGAGAGAATTTCAATGTTATGACTTTTACTCAAAAATTCTGTCCTAATAATTCTATTGAAGACGAGGAGAGTTCATCTGCTTCGTTATCAGCAGTATAATAAAGGAAGGCGATCTCTTTTCATCAGTTATTGTTTAAAAATACTGTAATGTTCCTTGACTTAGATGACATTGATAAAATAAAATTTGTAGCTTGCATCTTGCAAAACATTTCCATGTATACTTATTGTTATGGGTATGAGTTAAAGCTATATTATGTTATACATTATGTTATATATACACGGTCTTCCAAAATTTTAATTTTTAATTATTCTTAGAATATTTTTTTTTTTTTATTATATACAAAACGTTTTGGTACTGATTTCGTTTTCCGTACCCTATTTTTAGGTCAGGAATTTCTTTGGTGTACCGAGTTGTGAATATGATTGTATCTGTATGAATTCTAAGTTGGACTGTTAAGTGATATTTTGTGATTAACCTGAAATGAACAACGAGCATCTTTGATCTTTTATGTTATATATCTACACATATATTATTCCATTAATTCATCCATCCATCCATCCATCCATCCACTAAAGCTCTGTATACCAAATTTTTATATCGGGAAAATTATGATGTATGTTCAGTCATTTGTGATTAGAAATAATATTTATTGTTATTATTATTATTATTATTGGTTGATATTTGTTCTAACGCAATCGCATATTTTTTATTTCTTCAGATAATCAGTGACTTCCAGACCGATCCAAAGATGCAGAAAAATGTATCCTCAGAACCAACCAAACAAGGTGGGCATAAAATTTCTTCACCGCCTGCAAGTAATAAAATGAAACTTCGCGACCTGCCTCACAGAAGACGCCTCACTTCAGAAGAAATTGATGAATTTGATACGTTGACTCAAAGGAAATATACAAAAGTGACACACCCAAGCAAACAAACATGTGGACGGACAGAAAATTCGTCCAGTCACGATATGACGTGTCCATTCTGTACTAAGGATTTTAGACATTTGCCTTTGGACCAGTTTCAGTTCCACGTATTTGAGTGTTAAGACGACCCCATGTAAACTCATAAGAAACAGAATGTGATCTGCTTCCATGGATGATGGATTCACATTAGAAAGAAAAAGATTTTATGATTTAAAGTGTGACTGCGTGTTATTATTATACAATTTGCGTCTAGCCTCTGTGATAAGCATTTAGACTGATTAAAATTGCATCCTGTGACAAAGAAAAGTCATGAATATTTAAATCGATTACACTACTACATTTTATGCAGTGAAAGTTACTCATAGTGTGTCATGCGTTTTACCCCCTCCCCCCCCCCAACTTAGATATCATTTACACAAATGTATAAAGATACAAAAAGCAAATTAAAGAGAGAGATTTGTAATGAAGTGCCCTCTGTTATACTGTAATTTATTTCTTAATATTTTTCTGCGAAAATTATCTGGATAACAGCAAAATAAAAGTTTTCTAACAGTAAAAAAACTTAATATTAAAAGAAAATCAAGACGAATTTGGAAAACAAAATTGGGATTGAACACAAATTGGTCTAGGATTGTGTTCGTATCATGTTTATACATGGTTTTCCCATTAGATACTGTATCAAATATATTAAAATGTATTCCAAGAACTGAGCAGTTGCAGAGAATCTAATCTGGTTTTCAACAAAACCAAACCAAACTCGAAACAGGAACCATAAATGAAATGCTTTAGTCAGAACCAATGACATATTCTTGAGCGTACAAGTTTTAATCGGGTCTAGATTTTCTATTTTAAAAAAAGCGCAATCTATGGATAATATTAGACTCTACACACCGACTGTAATGTTAAAATGTTGTTTTTGAACATCTCCCAGTCTACCAAAAATTTATCTAGTTTATGCACATTTCCCAATCAACCTAAAATTTATTTGGTTTTTGAACATTTCCTAGTCTATTGAAAATTTATTTAGTTTATGAACATTTCCCAATCTACCTAAAATTTATTTGGTTTTTGAACATTTCCCAGTCTACTGAAAATTTATGTAACTCTTAAATGATATAACAAGATAATTTGATCTAATAGAATATGAATATGCGAAAATGCATAAAATGGAGAAATATATAAGTATTTGATAGTTCGGGTTATTTTAAAGACAGCAATTTTTCTCACGTTTAGACCCTGGATACTTCTCTTAAATTTGACATGCTTTATATTTTGGTAATGTTGTGCAGTCTACATAGAATGTATTTAGCTTCTAAATAATAAAACAATAAATATGATCCGACAAAACAGAATATGAAGAAATGCATACAATAGAGTAATTAATATGGATGTCAAATTTGCAAAAGAAAGATGGATCAAGTTACTATAAAGAAAGAATTTTCTTCTCATGTTCAGGCTCTGAATACAGCCAATAAAGTTGAAGTTAACTTTCTACAGCCAATAAAATTGAAGTTAACTTTCTAAACCGTTGCTCAGCTTATATCACATTCAATTAGCTTTAAATAGTGTCCAATACCACTTAATTTGATACAGTGTCCAATATCACTTAGTTTGATACAAATAGTGTCCAATATCACTTAGTTTGATACAAATAGTGTCCAATACCACTTAATTTGATACAAATAGTGTCCAATATCACTTAATTTGATACAAATAGTGTCCAGTATCACTAAATTTGATACAAATAGTGTCCAATATAACTTAATTTGATACAAATAGTGTCCATTATCACTAAATTTGATACAAATAGTGTCCAGTATCACTTAATTTGATACAAATAGTGTCCAATATCACTTAATTTGATACAAAAAGACGTGTGTGAAAAAAATGAAGTAAAATTCGGTTTGCAAGCAGTACAGAAAATTCAAGCTACGTATTAAGTTGTACTTTTTTAATTTTGGTAAATAAATTTTCTTTATTGAAATAAATTGCTTTAAAATCTGTGCTGATTTATGAAATTTATTTTACTTTTGAAATAAAATCCGGTATAGTAGTTTGATTTGAACATGGCAAGATGTACACAACAGAGTCATCGGGGATATTAGCCTCATTGTCGCTATCAATATCTCATGTCTCACCACCCCATTGATCTCATTATTTGCATCGTTACTTATCGAATCCATTGCTACAAATTTATCAAGAAACCACGCCAACGATAATATCAATTTTACTTAAGTGTTAACTATGTACTACATATCCAAGATATCTCACAGAATACTTGAATCAATCACATTTCCAGGCGCAATTAGTAGTCAGTGACATGACAGTACAAGAATATGTAAACATCTACATTGTACGATCGTTCAGTGCGACTTTTGCCCAAGCATAAATTTAAATGAATTGAAAATTTGTCAGATATTTAAGTATCAGTGCTGTCAGTGTATTCACGACACAGACATATAGTCGAATTCTTGGACCACTCATATTTAAAATAATAAAGTAAAAGACCACATTCTAATCCCTCGGTAGTGCATTGAGTAGAGCGGTCAAAGACTGAGATATACAGTCCAACAGTGTTTCCTTTTCATCATTCTCAATTTGAAATCAAAATAGATAGAGACAAATCTAACTTGAATTATGATAAATCCGGTGAAGTATTTAATTCCGTTTGATCGTGTGTAGTTATTTTTCAGATCATTTTGTAAAATGTTAAAGTTTTCGATCGGAAGAAATTTTCTGAGTACTGATATCATATAGTAAATTAAGACATCTGACAACGATTTGGAAATTTCAGCAGCTTTAGCATTTACAAATATTTCATACGTCCTCTTGATTTGTTTCTCGTCCATTTATCCAAACTATTACTCAGTCAAGTTTTGACGGTTATCTCTTGCATGTTTAATTTGCAATAGATGTGTTCAATTTCTGTAGTATTCAATTCTGTAGAAACAGAACTACCACTATTTTAACTTCTGTATAAATCTCACTATTTAAATGACCGAAAAAGAGTGGTGAAGATTTTGAAGCGAAAGAAAATCATGTTGATGTTGTTGTTGTTGATGATGATGATGACGACTACGACGACGACGATGATGCCGATGAAGATGATGCAATACGAGTACAAACTCACGATGATGTTACCAAACGAATATAAAACCATGATGACGATATAAAACGAATATAAAATCAAATTATAGATGATGGCACTGTAAATCGTGATAGTGATTTTAAAAGTGTGACAAATAGAGGGACAGTGACAAATAGAGGGACAGTGACTAATAGAGGGACAGTGACAAATAGAGGGACAGTGACTAATAGAGGGAACTGAATCTAATAAGTTAAACTGGAGGATTAATAAGCAATTAAGGTTATGAACTGGAGGCATTAATAAGCAATTAAGGTTATGAACTGGAGGCATTAATAAGCAATTAAGGTTATGAACTGGAGGCATTAATAAGCAATTAAGGTTATGAAGTAAGATCGAACCTTTAAAGAAACTATGCCAAAAGTATTGATGTCGATATTGATGTTAAAAATGCATCAAAATTTAGAAAGTACGGTAATTTAAACTTTTATGTATGTATTGAGGTTAAATATGTATCAAATTCAAACAGACTGTCCCAACTTCCAACATAACAGATGAATCTCAGGATAGATTGCCTAGCATCTCTGAAAGAGAATATTCGGTGGAAGAAACAGTTGTACAAAGGCAATAAATACAAGTACCTGAGGTAATAAAGATGCAATCGAGTCGTCGTATCTTCGTCATTTCGTAGATACGTATTTCATTATTATTGTCTTTCAAATCGTTAAAAATAAATTTTTATGTGTCATCTTGTTTGTCGCAAAGAGATACTTCTTGGTAAAATATGACTTCTATATTCCCTCCCTTACTGTCTTTAAGCTTGTAAACAATCGGATTACCACCATTTACTACTTTCATTATTTCCTCTGTAAAATTAGGAAGGTGGCCCTTTGCAAACATTGTTTGAGATTTTGACCGTTTCACTAATTTTTAATATAGAAGTTCTATCAATAGCCCAACAGATTGATCCATACTTTTGAATTGTTTCCTCCTTGCTCACTTTAACTCGGGCCATTACTGTTGATGTCTGATGAGTGTTAAAGTACATAGTAAATTAGCATCAGTAAATGTTAATTCATTGTCAGTTTTCATTTTGAGTAAAATTCTTCCACATTCTAGTCTTTGGAGGTATGCTAAACCTGTCCACGATAGTAACTGTTTTGTCTTAATAAGACTAAAAGTGTTCATTGTTTTCATTTTCCAAAAGCTGTAATTTTCGTGTTGTACCGCTACTTTCCCTCATCAAGTTGTATATTCATATACTTCCGCGTTTTGAAGATATCGCTAAAACATCGTGCATTTCATCTTTCTTTTTACTTGATTAAAATAAGCGTTTTTTAAGATGACGCCTATCACTGTCAAGATATATTGGTACCCATTGATTGTTCTGTTTTCATTGGGCTGCGTATGAAGAAAGTATCCCTTCCACTATTAAGCCAAATGGCAAACACACATTCTTTTGCACAAAATAGTTGTCTTGCTTGTTTGTGCAATGAATAGGTAGATTATTTATTTAGCCACTCTTACAATTCAGTGTTTCTTTTTCTTTCTTTCCAATGTTTACTTTTTACCACAATTGGTTTATATTTGTATACGCAACTAGACTTTCAGTTTAATAGTATCACTGTTTTAGCTACTATATTTTTATCAACCGTTTTAAATAAGATTCAAACATCCAGCGAAAACTTTGCGCTTGACAAATTACCTTTAGATTTGTTCAACAGAATATTCATGTACAACAGGACCTTTATTTTAGAAAATTTGAAATATTTCTTACATACTTTCAAGCGCATGAAAGATTTCAGATTTAAGTCACATTTGACATTCCTGTGGTTAACTCAACAATACTAGCTTTGTGTGCTGAGTCACTGTGTGCTATTTCAAATCGAACATGTTTTCCATAAATTTCTTCTCTGTTGTTGGAGAATTGTTGTAGATTAACCTTTTAATCCTTACAAGATCTTAAAGTTATTCTGGAAATTTAGTTATTTACAAATGTGTATATTTGTCCACATTAAACACGTGATTTATTCTTTCTTCATACCGTATTTTTTCAATCGAAGTGCTATCAAATTTGATGATGCTTATATACACATAAATATTGAATTTGATGGTGTGTGTAAATTTGTTACAAATCTAAATTTTCCTAGTTAGTGCAAGTCTTCCATGAAAATTATAAACAGTTAGTCAAAGAATCTTCACAAAATGCTCGTCAACTTGTGTTGTCCCTTGTTTTGTACATGTCAATCAGTAATGGTCATGCTGTTCTGGAGGTCAAATTAAAATGAATCTCTAGCAAGGGATTATTTCTCCATAAGCCTTTTGTGCTTGTATGTCGGGAAGTTGGCACCAGTTTAACAACATTTCTCCATTTTTCACTCGAACTGATCTTTTACTTTATCTTGCTTGTCATTCCAATCCACCTTGACCATTTCTGCGAGACATAAAAATGTCTCGGATGTATGTCGGCGCAGTAATTTACAGAAACGTACAATTAGTTCGCAGGAAATTTCTTCGCATAAAAGAAATCGTAACCTATGTTTGCGATTAGGTTGACCTTAAGTATGATTGAGAAATTATAAATAGTATTTTAAAAGGTTTAATGAATTAGCAACATCTAACCAGTCATTGTTTCATAAATAACCGAGGGGTCCGAACGGCAGCTAATGGCAGCCATCCTGTCGGCACTATGGTCGTTAAGCAAACGCCTCTACTGTCTGGCGACTAACTATCCCATTTTGGATATTATCCCCACGTCTACCAATTCGGCGTACAGGTATGTATGTTAAGAGACTAACAAAATAGTTCCAAACACTTGACCTCATTACTTTGTTTATTTTGATGGCTTGCCTAGGTTAGTCTAATATCTGTCTTGATTGTAATCTGAATTATGTTAAATTCTTTTGGTAAAGATGTGTTAATATGTGTTTATGTACAACGCAAAATTGCCCATGCTCAATGTGACACTTGCGTTGTCAAATCTTTAGTTTCAGAGGTGTGCAGATTTTGCATTTTGTCAGACTCTTCATTTTCGAAGGTAAGGTAACCTTGCATATATTCTGCAATCAAATAAAGCCTAAATGGAAGTGACTGGTTTTGAAAAACACTGGAACTTATACAGTTTGGGCAGCTATCGTTATACATTCGAGTTTGCGAACCGTACGACTGACTTGAAGCTGCGAATTCTCGCTTATAATACATATTCAATGACAATATTGTTGTTGTTGTTGAAGATCCAGATGGAAGAAAGTATAACCAAATTTTCTTTAGTTTTTAGTTTATATTTTTAAAGAAAGATATAAACATTTTCTCAAATGATTAAATTTTAAATTGTTCCTCAGGCATAAAACAAGACTATATTTGCAAGATATCAATACGTTATGATTGTAATCACTTATAATTACTAAAAACTATTCGGTAAAAAGGCATAACTTACAACACTAAAATGATATCAAAAGATCAATTCATTTGTTTTATATAGAAACATTTGCTTGCTACAGATAAATGGTGCCCGGGGCGACGATGATTGCCTCACCAACGATTTTCCTGCTATTCAATTTTTATCAGTTGTTTTGTGTCCCCAAGACCTCTGGCGCCAAGAGGCAATCATTCCGTACTCCCCATCCCCCATCCCCCATCTCCGTTAGTACTCTACAGTATGGAAAATTTGAGATAGATTATAAAACCTGGGCCGGATGCTATATCCGACTGGAGCAGACGGTGTTGAGATGGCATCTTATGTACCTGTCATCTTTTACATTCACGAGACCATACGTGGCCAGATCCTTAAAGAGTAATTCATCAACTTGACATCGGCTGTTCAAAGTTGCAGCATATGTTTCACCTGATAATATGCTTGGTTTGATTTGGTTTTGTGGGTTCAGCGCCATTTTTCAGCACATGACATGCAATATATGACGGTCAGTATATTTAGTGGAGGAAGAAAACGGGAAAACCCCGAGAAGAACCGCTTCAGTTCTTTTTGACTGAGCGGCTCCATTTCGTATTAAAGACATTTGTAACTGTTTTAAGCTCTAACAGAGGGACTTTAAAGTTCAAAATATTCATTTTATAACTGACCCCCTAAATATGTAAAACTGGTGGTTGCTCACCTGTAACATCGGTCAGAACAATAACTCGATTATATGAATACTTTTTCGGACCACCTCTGTTGTTTATGCCAGAACAAAATATGCCTAGCATCTGTGTCGGCACAGTAATCTAAAGAAATCGTTCATTTTCTTCGCCAGATATTTCTCCTCTAAGAAAGATACAGTAATATATTCGGACAATTTCGGCCATTTCAACGACTGAGGTTAGGAATGCTTAAAATAGTTTGGTTCATTCGCATCTCCTCAGTCGAACATTGTTTCGTAATTAGCAGAGGTGGTCAGAGTTTTCCCTATCAACAAAACGTGACTTTTTCATCTGACCACTTATTTGAATGAAATATTAAACCTGAATGAAGACATGCTCAGTTCGCAAGGTTGCATTTGAACACAAGTGTGATAGAGTGGCCCGGTGCCCAGTGGCTCAGGAAAGACAATCAAACAACATTTTAAATAAAGAAAACTAGGACAGTCCTCCGAGACAACATGGTAAATACTTCATCTAATCTCATGATTGGGTTACACTCTGTTTTGTTTACAGACAGGCAACATGAAGAAAAACAAGCACTCTTTAAGGGGTTGTTTTTATTAGAGTTAGCTTCTTAGATATAGCCTTTTATTGGTGGTCGTGATGGTGGGGTAGCTGTTTTTATTTTTCGAAATAAAAGAGCCTTTCATCATTGGATTTTCTTTCTCGATTTTTCACAAGAGAAGTGAAACAGACACTCGAGGGACCAACCATTTAATTTTAGGATGGTGTGCGGGTGAGGGGTGGAATTTCTTTTTTCTTTTACCTGAAGATATATTATTTCTTCAAGTAATATAATGGATATAATAAGTAAATATTTTCTACAAACCAGAGCCAGAATGGTTTTTCAAGGTACTTGGAGGCCGTACTTTTCTCCCACCACCCCAAAACCCCCATCGCAATCTCCTCTCCACCTCCGAAAATGGAGTGATCAGTTCCTAAATCAATAAGTTCTACGTGCTATAGAAACGCTTCAACCACTTTATACGTCATATCCTATTTTACCTAGCAACACACACAGACACAGACAGACGCACACATGCACACATATGCATTACACACATTACACATTAAGGCAGCAGAGAGAAAGTGGTGAGCAGCAGAGAGAGTAAGAGAGGAGTATATATATATATATATATATATATATATATAATTTGAAGATGACTGACATAAAGTCAAGAAATGTAAACATTTCCTATAACCACGACTCTAAATAAAAATGCGGGATTTCCAAAGAAAGGAACTGTTTTTCATTAATATCACGAGAACAAACATGTTGGATTAATATCATTTAGTCTTCTAAAAGTAGGAGCTGAAAATGACGATGCCATGTTTTCGAGAATTAAATAAGCGACAAATGGTGATATTATTTAGCATTTTGTATTACGATTAAAATTTATTTTCCATAAAAAAAAACAGACTAATCTATTGAGCCAACATTACAGTGACAATTGGTATTTCTGTTTGTCTGTCTGTATGTTTTTGCAAAGAGGACGTGAGTGGTGGTGGTAAATAATGACAGAGTTTACTTAGAATCTGGGTGTATGCGGTATGAAACTACTAAGATGTCCAAAATGTATCATAGCTTAGCAATGGAACTTTCTCTTGAAAATCTGTCGTATAAAACCCGTAGTAATTTCTAATTTTAGAACTTAATGGCTCTTGAATAAAACCATTATGATGTATAACTTAACAATGCAGTATATATTTAATATCTATATATATGCGGTGAACACCAATTTTCTCACACTTACAAACTATGATTAATCATTTTGAAAACACAGGTAAAATCCCGCTAAAATCAAAGTAAAGTAATAGCATTATACCTGGCTGGTCGCCAAGAAGCACTAAATGGGTAAGTAGATGTTAGTTCAATAAACCCTGAGACCAAATAAAATCTGTGGAGGCAACCATCGAAATTAAGAAATCAGGAATTAAAATTATAGCTCACGGACAGTGATATTTATGTCAAAAATAAGTTAAACGTGCACATGTAATAATAATAATAATAATAATAATAATAAACAACTTTCTTTAACGAGGATAACACATTTGGTAATGACTGACCCATCTGTCATGTGGTCCTCAGCTTTTGTAATCGGCTAAGTTTAAAAAAAACAATAATGCAAGATCATACACATAATCAAGTATCGTCGCACACTCATTCACAGATATTTAACATGAATGACTATATGCGACTATACGCAGCACATTAAGTATTCAGGCCTATGAGATATAGGTTGCAGTATTCATGTAGATTTGAGGACCAGTCTAGAAGGAATATCTTCGAGTACAGAATTGCCTAGGTTGTAGTCCATGAGGCAGTGTTGGGTTGTTCCCATGCGTGATTGAAAATTCGAGTTCAAAAGGGTCAGTGATAACTGTGAGTTATTCGTGCCGTTGTTGTTGATGTTTGACTCTCTGTTTGGAATATATCTGTCAATTTATATTTATAATTTCATTTTCATTTATAATTAAACTTAGAGGTGAAAATACTTGAGGAGGTATGTTCGAGTCAGGTCTCTGCGATTCTGGTCGAGGTTCGCCCTTCAGAAGGTATGTTCGAGTGATGTCTTTGCGAATCTGGTCGAGGTTTGCGCTTCATGAGGTATGCTGGAGTCATGTCTCTATTATTCGTTTTCTATGAAGGATGCAACTCTACAATAAAGGATTTAATGTTAAAAGGTTAATTTGTGGAGTTTTCATTCCATATATTTTGCCACGTAAGGTAGAAATGACTTAGCTTATGGAATCTACAGGGTAGCTCTGACTGCTTTATCTACCCTTTCATTACCCTTAACGCCAATATGACTAGGGAGTCAACATTGCATAAAACATTTTCCAGATTATACGCTCAACTCATGTTTCTTTAAGATCAAAGATATTACGGGCTGTCAGATTTCCAAGGCTTTCGGTGTATAAAGGGAAGCCGAAAAGATGATGAAATTTGTTTCTGAGTGGTTTCAATATATTTCAAATATTTTAGTAACGCTGTAATGTTTGCTATAAAAAGAGGTTTTTTCCAATGACCGCATCAGATAGTACCATGCCATGAGTATGGCAACGGCAGCTCCGTCCTTGTCTCCGTAAGCATGACCATGATATGTGGCTCTGATTTCATTAAATTAAATCTGAAAATAGAGAGGTTTATTGAAGACTTTTTGAATTCGAAAAGATTAATGGGGCGGGGGTGGGGTGGCTTTTGATAATCAAAGTAGTGATTTGGGAACATACAAGTTTCCAATACATCCAGCATTACGTTTTGTTGTTTCAAAGTGGGGACTAATTTGCATGATGTTAAAAGGTGAAATACAATTTGATTTCAGAGCGTACAAAGTTTGATATTTTGACCTGGAGACAATATCAAATACGGGATACGATAGACAAGAAAATAATTTGGTAGTGTACTGAAGACAGAATTTTGTTCGTCTGAGATAAAATGGTGGCACTCTACCATTACTTCCACGTTAGTACCCACGAATTGTAGTTTATTATATATTTGTACTTAGTAAACAACTGACATAATATATCCTCGGTACTCTTGTCAGTTAGAATTAATTATAATGCATAGTACTTGATGTGCTCACTTGAACCATTATGACCCAAATGTACGGTGTAATGACCAAAATGGGTACATTAACCTCAACCGAAACCCAGTGAATGTATTGGAAAACAAGTTGTAGAGGGTGAGATCGAAACGGAAATAAAGTGGGAATAATCGAAAGCGAACCGAAGTCAACATGATCGCGGTAGACTAATGTAGAGTGAATTCGAGTAATTGGGAATGAATATAATTAAATTACTTCTAATTGTGTTGTACTTTGATGTGGTTCAATTTCCACATGCTGCTTTTGCCAAAATGATATGGCACCCTCACTTGCAAATGCGAGGATTGATGAGATTTTACGGCCTATATGCTGTCATATTGCCGATGTAGTTCGTCAGTCATATCGCCAGTGTAGTTCGTCAGTCATATCGCCAGCGTAGTTCGACAGTCGTATCGCCAGTGTAGTTTGCCAGTCGTATCGCAAGTGTATTTCGGCAGAGCAAGCAACTATGCTCGCGTGTGCATTATGCATTAATATTTATGTACGTAATGTATCTTTGTTTGTCCATCTGTTCATCCATCTGTCTGTTTTTCTCCCCTCCTCTTTCGACTGTACATGTTATGCGTTAAACGAAAATTTCAATACTGAACTTAACGGGGGCAGGGATTAGGAAGGGGTAAGCAAACTGATTTTCCCCCCTTAGTGTTTATTCTTTTTGATTTACTGATTTGGTCAATTAAACGTACATTAGTATTTTACCTATTTATTCAAAAAAGGCCATCTTTTGTTCCGCATTTGTTCTCAATTATTCAAAACTTTATTAAGTAGTCTCCTCACATTAAGGAACGGAATATTAAAATGAATAATATTCATAAAATAAAGTAATTATTGACTTTAATTTTAAGTAATATATTATTCCTTGGAATAAATACATTCACCTCGCGTCTGCCTCAGAAAATTTTAGTGAGGTTGATGAGTCTTTGTAGCAATCTCATCAAAGAGTCCATTATTGTATAAGAAAGAGAGTTGCCGAGTGCAAACTGTAGTAATCTAGACCGAATGTAAGAAGAAAAGCTGGAATAATCGAGAGTGAGCGATAAAGATGAAGCTCGATTAATCAATGACGGGTCGCAGAGGACAAAATGAATTAATCAAGAGGGAGTGGGAGAAGACGAACTGGAGTTATCAAGAACGTGTGAGAGAAGAAGGAGTGATCATGGGCGAGTGGAAGAAGATGAACTGGAGTGATCAAGAGAGAGTGGAAGAAGATTAACTGGAGTGATTAAGAACGTGTGGAAGAAGATAACATGGAGTGATCAAACGGGATAGGAAGATCATGAACTGGAGTGGTCAAAAGGGAGTGGAAGAAGTTGAACTGGACTGATCAAGAGCGAGTGGAAGATGATGAACTGGAGTGATCAAATGGGAGAGGAAGATGATGAGCTGGAGTGATCAAGAACGTGTGGAAGAAGATGAACTGGAGTGATTAAGAGCGACAAGACACCCTGGAGTAATCGAAAGCGACCGAATAAGACGAAACTATAGTAATTGAGAGCGTTTAGTAGAAGACGAGAAGAAAATGAGAATTTTTATTTTTTTAAAAATAAAATTGTGTTTAAACGCACAAGCTTCAAGAGTTTTTTTTAATCTTTTGGTAGTTGCTTCAGTGATACACGGGGAAAATCATAACAAAAATCAGTGGTGATTAATATTGTCGTGCACTCTTTGTCTAACATTTTATTAATAAAACTTTAGACATTTCAAACCGAAAGAAGTTTCATCCGGAAGTAATGCTTCATTGATATGAATAAAACGTGACTTTTTCATCTGACCTTCACTGATTTGGGGGGAATATTAAACATGATGGAAAACATGTTCAATTCGCAAGGACGGATTCAAATTTAAAGTGTGTTAGAGTGAACTGGTGCCATATGAGTTAGCGTAATCAAACAAATAACATTTTAGATAAGGAAAACTCGAAGAGTCATGGAAACAACCTGGTATATTCGACACTTAATCATATGTTGGGTTACATTTTTTATTTACAGACCGATGACCCGAAAATCAACAAACACTGTTTTAGAGGTCCCTTATATTAGATTTAGTTTCTTAGATACAGTATTTTTTATTGTTGGGGTTGGTGCTGTTATTTCTTGAAATAAAAGAGTCCTTCATAATTGGACTGTCTTTCTCAACTTTATCCAAGAAAAAGTGAGACCAGACACCCGAGGGACTAGCCATTTAATTTTCGGATAAGGTGGGGTGGGGTTGGAGCTGGGATTTCTTTCAAAACAAACTATTTCGGTTTTTTACCTAAATATAAAATGTAATGGATATAATATTTTTTTTCTACCAGAATATATTTTCATGCTATTTAGAAGCCTGAATCTTTTTTCTAAAGAAAAGAAAAAGATCGCAGTCAACTCTCCACCTCCGAAAATTAAATGGTCAGCTGCTAAAAATATGTTCTATGTCCACAGGAATGTTTCAATGACTTTGTTGATCGTATTCTATTTTCATCCAATAACACTAAGCTAGATAGACATGCGCTTAATCACACACTAACACAATCTGGCATTTCTTAACGGTGTGGTGCTAAGTCAGAATGTGTGTAGGCAGAAAACGTAGAATGCCTGAAGCAAACATCGGTATCAGGTTTATTGTAGTGTACCTCGTAATGTCAATGTTGATTCTTAAACAGGTAGCGCGAAAAGAGAGGTGTTATCTCTTGTAGGATTATATAGTACCTGTATGAGTTGTAGGTAAATTTTAATCACTATCCGAACCCCTGTGGCTTAGAAATGGACATTTCTTTTCAAAACTTGTTGCATAAAAACTGTAGTCAAGTCTAACTTAGAACTGAATGACTATCGTATAAAAACCACAGTAAAGTCTAACTTTAGAACTGAATGACTATCGTATAAAAACCACAGTAAAGTCTAACTTTAGAACTGAATGACTATCGTATAAAAAACACAGTAAAGTCTAGCTTTAGAACTGAATGACTATCGTATAAAAAACACAGTAAAGTCTAACTTTAGAACTGAATGACTATCGTATAAAAACCACAGTAAAGTCTAGCTTTAGAACTGAATGACTATCGTATAAAAACCACAGTAAAGTCTAGCTTTAGAACTGAATGACTATCGTATAAAAACCACAGTAAAGTCTAGCTTTAGAACTGAATGACTATCGTATAAAAACCACAGTAAAGTCTAGCTTTAGAACTGAATGACTATCGTATAAAAACCACAGTAAAGTCTAGCTTTAGAACTGAATGACTATCGTATAAAAACCACAGTAAAGTCTAGCTTTAGAACTGAATGACTATCGTATAAAAACCACAGTAAAGTCTAGCTTTAGAACTGAATGACTATCGTATAAAATCCATAGTAAAGTCTAACTTAAGAACTTAATGACTCTCGTACAAAATATTGTAATAATGTCTATCTTTAAAACTCATTGCCTATTATTCATGAAAGGTCAGCTGAACACCAATTTTCTCACACTTAACTCTCACCATAGTCACATCCCCTGAAAATCTTACTAACGACTTCTTAAGCCGGAGAATGATCTTCACGGACGCGCTCCAATTTTATTTATTTTTTTTTATTTTTTTTTCCACGACTCGTATTAAATCCAGGGATTTGCCATTTCTCCCTGAGATATCTAATATGTTGAAGGAAAGATAGTTTACGGTGAAAAATTAGCCTTAAAAATTTGGAGTCGCACAACAACGGGAATAAGACAATTGTCAACACAGAGTTTTGGGTCTTCATAATATCCATATGGACGTAAAAAGTACACACAAATATTTTTAATTGAAAACCCGTTTTATTCTGCCTCTTTCTGATTCTGTTGAAGGTTATCTATAGCTGACGTTGAGCAGTGTAAATACTCTTTGATCTGTAGCGTCACTTCCTTTATTAAGGCACTTCACCATGCTGTTAATTTCCTTTTAGGAACACAGGAATTCATCACGTCGTTATGACAGAGAAGAATCATAGAGCATTGCGCTCTAAGACAGATAATTGAAAATGCAATCTATTACATGATCGTCTGTTTGTCTGTATGTTTATCTATATAACTGTCCGTCTGGCTAATTTTCAAATTTGTTATTGTCCTGCCTGTATACATTCAGAAAATGGAAACAAAGATCAATTGATCTTAGAAGCATGATGCCACGGTACGGATAACTGCTGTCATCGACCCTCTAAGTAGTTATCGACCCTCTGAGAAACTAGGAAAGTAAACGATCTTAGTGTTACTGGATAAAAATAAAATACGAACAACAAAGTGGTTGAAGCCTTCCTGTGCACGTAGGACGTTTTTTAGCAGCTCACCATTTAATTTTTGGAGTTGATTCCGGTCTCCAAATATCTTGCAATATTTAAATTAAATTAAATTAAATTAAATTAAAATCCATTTGGAGGCGAAAAATCTTACTCTGCAAGATTTGGAAGATAAATTTCGAAGTCCTACAAGTTTAACCTTCTTTGAAGTTTTGTACAATGGGATTTTACTTTGTGGTGTCATTTTCAGGAGCACGAGGGGAGAGTTTAGGACCAAGGGTCAAAGTCTTTCCCTTAATGAAACCAAATGTTATGCAAGATCGTTGTTCTTAGATGATTACTAAACACAGACATTATATACCAAACACCAACAGAAAAAGTGTTTAAATATAAAAATTGCACTTCTAAAGTACACGTAATTCTAAAGTTTTCGTAAGAACAACGACGCCAGATGCACGCATCAGACCAGTTAAAATTCATCCAATCGTGTTGTTGTTGTTGTTGTTGTAGGGCTTAACGCCATTTTTCAGCACACGATAGGCTATACATGGCGGCCAGTATTATTGGTGGAGGAAGAACCTAGGAAAACCCCGGAAAGAACCACCGACCCACGAGAAGCTACTGGCAAGCTTTCTCACATATCTACATTGGCCGAATCCGAGACTCGAACCCACGCAGACAGAGGTGAGATGGCAGTGATCCGTAACGGACAGCGCTTTAGACCACTCGGCCACTCGGGGCCCCCATCCAATCTTGTAAGACTGTCAAACCGCATATAGGAGAATATGAAATAGTCTCACAGATGATTACACACTGAATTCATAGCACGTGCATTACATTTAATATTCAAATGCATTAGAGCGCTTAATATTCATTGTTACCATTCTGATCACTGATAGTAGTCTCTTTAACACTGGTTATACTAATGACAAGACACTTGCATTTTGTAAAGTGATGGTGAAACACTGTGCATATAAATTACATTTATTGTGAAGTGAAATTGCAGCTTTTGGCAGGATTAGACTTGGAACAGAGATTTAAATGTTTGAAGAAAACTTTTATTTGGAGATGTGATACATTTTGAAAAATACATATTTATATTTTTAAAAATTAGTATTTGGTCATACACATTATTACCAATCTAAAACTCTTGGGAAGAAACAGTTTTCGGAAATTACATACTGAATTGATGTTCTCATGATTTAGAAGGAAAGTGAAAATTAGTAAGCCAAAAATAATATTGTTACAAACGAAATGGAGTCTTGTGACAGTATAATTACAACGTATGTTCAGTTCCAGCAATATCTATCAACTGTCAATTGTGTATATATTGTAGTAGATGTAAAATAGAAGTTTGAGACTTTTACCCGCATAGGTACTGCCCCATCGTTATCTCATCACTTTATCCTTTTCCCATGGGTGTCGAACACAAGTTCGAGTGCAGTTTCGGTGATCGCGCGTAAGCTCCTATCGCGAGAGAAACCCTGTCGGCTAATGCTGTTATCGATCTGTCTGCAGCATCGCCTGGATGGCCAAACAAGAACCCCTGTAGTTGTCTTATCCCATCTATAGTATTTCCTGGATTTCTTCCTCGACTTCACTTAAGAAGTCTTTTGTCGACCATTTGCATCCTTTTGACCATCTTTGTTCCATAAAATGGTATATGACTTTTACAGTAAAGCGTCCGGCTACTGCTAAAAGTGTTGAAAGCATTGAGAGCTTATTTAACGGCGTCAATGATTTTTCCGTCCAGCGACGATATATTAACAATTATGGGCTGTAGATCTTTTCTGGTGATACCAGATTTGTTTAACTTTCTGGGCAATATTTGAGAGCTTCCATATCTAATCCACTGTAATCTGGTGGAGCTGATTCAATATCGTTCTTAGACAGCTTTTGCAGGGACAGAGACATGCATGATTTGTATTTCCGCAATAACTTGCGGTGCTAGGCTTGCTTGTCTTTTTGACAGTTGATATATTTTTCAATGTTTTAAAAGAAAATTATTTGTTAGGGAAGCGGAACGTTCTGCTGACATACCGAATGACACCATCTGTGGGCGGGTCGTCGAAAGTTTATCATTTCACCAAAACGGTCTCGATCTCCACCGTGATAATCATATTTCTTTGATGGCCACCGAGTACAGCCTGGTAGATGTGCTGAAACGTTTTGGGTTGCTGCGAGAATTTTGGCATGGAATCATATATGTCTGTGCAGCCGCAATGAAATTATTCCTCTAGCGTCCCCGGCCATACCAGTTTTTATCAATATAGCTCCGACAGCAAATCGGAATGGTGTACTTATAATGGTTGCGGTAGTCGCAATTGCAGCTATACCAAAAAACCAACGGTGGTCTAGGCGGTGATTCGGCAAATAGCATTTATGACAAGCATTTTTATTTTAAACGGGGCTGCAGCTGAAAAAATTCTCAATAACTTGTCATTGGCTTCAGACTTACACAAAAAATTTCTGACCTCTAATATTTTGCTGTTCTTGAAATCTTTGACTCCTCACCTGGGACCTTCTGTTTTAGGTTTTTCGCCTAGTAATCGAATACTAATACAACCCATTTCTTAGTGGACGCGTACAAGTTGAAGTTCTAGTTCTATCCAGTTCTATTAGCATTCAGGATGAAAGTTTCCAAACCAGAACTACTTTGCAGGATTGCCCAGACAACAGCAGCAATAACAAGGTTGAGACCAATATGGAAAGATATCAACGTTGCTTTTGGTCCCAAAATAAGGCTGATGCGCTCAATTGTCATATCCATCTTTTTGTATGCTTGTGAAACATGGACGCTCATATCAGATCTACAAAGAAGGATTCAAACCTTCGAAAATGAGATGCTACCGCAAGATCTTGGGCATCTCATACATTGACCATGTAACCAACGAAGAAGTCCACAACAGGATCCAACGAGCCTTCGGATCCTATGAAGACCTCTTGGCCACTGCAAAAAACGTAAACTGAAGTGGTACTGTCATGTCTCAAGATCATTTGGACTGGGAAAAACAATCTTGCAAGGCACAGTGCGAGGGTGCAGAAGAAGAGGCAGACAGAAAAAGAGGTGGGAAAACAACATTAAGGAATGGACAGGCATGGGATTTGGAGATTTCCAAAGAGCAGTAGAGAACAAGGAAAGATGGAGAGAAATGGTTGTAAAGTCAACATTGGTGCCCCAACGACCTCTTGGGTTAAGGGATTGATGATGATGATGATGATGATGATGATGATGATGATGATGAAAGCCGAAACATACGAAACAGCCCCTGAATCTTTACAGATCCTACCTCATATGCTCCGGAGGTTATTGGTGTTCATGGCGGACCAAGATCCACAAACTGTCAGGATGTCTCATAAATTTACTTGTTTATTAAGCGTTGCCGGTCACAACCCACTGTAAGGCACCTAGGGTAGGCCAGTATATGGATTACTTATCAGAACATAATTTCAACTACGCTTAGTAAGTAATTTAGTTCGCGAGGGGTTTCTGATGTCGTGTTTCATCGCGGATACATTGGCCGCGAACTACTTAAGACTTATCCCGCAACGTTGATGTTTGGCAGCATAGAACAGGTGCACCTATGTTGGTGTGAATATCATTTGTGCGTTTCAGGATAACTTGTCCGGAGAAAGTTTCAAATGAACTCCATTTTTTTTATACCGCGGATGATGATTTTTCGGACTCGGTATTAGCTTACCGTTACAAGTTTGCACTGGTACAGTATTTTATTTGAAAAGTTGCAAATTCAAATACGAGTTTGCGGCAACCACTAAGAGTTTTCCGCGTGCGCTACAATGACCTTCGTTCGACCACTCGGGCCTGGAACAACAGAAACTTATTGGAGAGAATCAAAGCAATGCATCTGTACTCTGGACCTGTGGCTCCCCCTACGCGTGTTTTGATGTATATGTCTACTACGGACTGCCCAACCAAGACTGTATGCAGCGTCCACGAAGTTTATAGGCTGATGTTTGGGCTTTGAGCAGTTAACATGAAGTCGTATGTCTTGCCGTGTTGCATGCCCGCATTAATTGCATCCAGGGAAATGTTTTTCACCAGAATATTTACTCCACGGTGTCCCGGGGAATTTCGTCTACACGAACTCATTGAAAACATCCATGATGTTTACAACACTGAGTATGCGTTCTTATGTACTTACCTTTGGGATGCTTCGCGTCTTACTCGAAATCAATGCCGTGATGCAACGTGTTATCGCAAATACAACCCCGAGTTTCACCACGATGATTACGGTCTCGTAAACGAAACCGAAATTTCGAGTGGTTTTCCAGTTTCTTCCGTTGATGTATTAACGGTCTCGGACCGGATTGATATTCCGGAGCAACCAACATACTTCCAATTAGAGACCGCGAATAAAGTTACTATCCGTGAAAGTCCTGGGCGCGCGACCACACCAACGTCAGTCTACTGGTGCTCACAAGGGTACGCTGTGATTCCTTTATGGAAAATCCACCCACCTTTGTGCAACGATACACACCCATGTAATGTTTTCAGGAGCGGATAAGATTTGCTGCGTGCATGAATTGACGCCACTAGCTTAAGCGCTCCTTTTACATTTTGTGCCGGAGATCTTTCGCGATAACAACCCGGGGAACTCCCTGAGATTGATTAATATTCTTAGATATTCCAGCTCCACCGGGGACAACCACAATCAAGTTTTAATTAGACCGATGAAAATACCTTGCAGAACTTTTACAATTTTTAATTAGACTGATGAAAGCACAGATCAGAACTTCGAACGAGCTCAGATAATCATTATTACTATATTTACGACTTTCTCGCATGGAAAACACTAGCCTTCCGTCTGTTTTCTGTTTGTAAGTCCTTCAATATATCTATAATTTTTTCGTTGTGCTTACAGTAATAAATTTTGCATTTATCAACTGTCCGGATTAATTTTTTTTATATATTTACGTTTGTATAATTATGAAGATGCCTAGAGAAAGACGTTTCATTTCAACGGCCAGAATATAGCTTGAAATTAAGGCGTTAAAGATCGCGTTAGGTAGATGTCCGACAGATCGCAACACCACTCGGTACTATGAACGATATCTTTTTCCCCAGCTGTAACGATGCCCAAGCAATTGCTTTTAAATGTGAGCACAATACAACAGAAGAAAGCTTGTTCAAACTGCACCTAGAAATTATGTTCTCTGGTGCTACTACGAATGAATATCTCATGCAAGGACTCGTAGCTAGATAGTTTTTAAAAGGGTTTAAAACTAATTCATAATTACAATGGTGGTGCATTGGGTGTTGATCTTCTTGAGTCGCAAGGAAGTAAATTAGAGTTTTGTATATAAGTTTGTACATGGATTTGGCGTGCTTGAAGAGAGTAATGACCAAAAAAGACCTCCTGAGGATTTCCAGAAATAACCAGGTAGCACGGCCTCAGTAAGTTTGCTGCTTTACACCAGACAGCTGGTGAGTATAAAACATATTCCATCTTCAACAGAATTACTGCCTGAGAGGGCCGTTTACCGGTAGGGAACTTTGTTCCCTTATTTACGAAATAGACCATAGTGTTGGTCATAAATGCAGACCGATACTGTTGCATGACTGGCAGTGGTAGTTATGAAGAGGAAAGCTCAAAGTTTCAAAGAACTGTTAGCGGTAGGTTTGAAAGGTAGCTAAATTGGTACGACTCAAGTACCAGTGCATCTAAACCTTCATCCTTCCTTCCCGGATCCTTGGCTGAGTGTTTCCTGTTTTATTCTTTCTTTCGGTTAATATACGGTATGCTTACAAACAGACATCAAACTGTGCATTCTTGAAACATTATGAGAGCAAAGCTCAGGCTGGAGATGAAAGTACAGAAAACTTTCAGGTTCGGTATTTTTCATCGTGCTATTATAACTACTGAACTTTGACGATACTGGTAGTCAAATTTTTACCTATTTTATTGACTGACTAGCCCTGTTAGCAAAATTGTCTGACAAGGCTTGGTAAATGACAGACAAGTTGTAACTAACTATCCTTTCTATACATCTGTATTTCTGTCTGTCCGTCAATATTTCTTTATTTCAGCCTACCTTTATCTCCGTCTACTTGTCAGCTGAGATCTGAGTTGATGAAATACATCGTGTAGAATTTTGGAATAAATATGATAGAGAACTCGGTCCTTTAAACTACGGAGTCCAACTAAACCACCATATATAGTCAATGTAACTTAACTCATATCCTTGTACCAAGTGGATCCACGTGGCTACGGAATTCAACCATAATGGGTTATATATATATATATATATATATATATATATATATATATATATATATATATATATATATATATATATATATATATAAAGTGGATCCAATAGGCTTTGATCTGATTTAAAGGAATCTCTGTATAAACATGTACATTTATTCCATACAACATACACCGTTGATTCCTACAAATGTTGTAAATTTATCTAGGTAGGAAGATTATGTTAATTTACGATTAATTACCTTGAGACAAGATATGTACATCGGCTGGAGAAGGTAACTGCATCACTTAAAAGCCGGTTTATGGAATTTCAACTGTAATATTTTAATTAGAAACATAATTAATGCAAAATGTATTGTGTAATTGTTTTCTCTTGTCATTTTAAAATCCGTTTTACAACAGGTATGTAACGTTTATTGACTGATATGATATAATACTAATTTTACAATCTGCATGCAACATGTACTGACTGATATGATATAATACTAATTTTACACCATGTATTGACTGATATGACCTAATACTAATTTTACAACACGTATCCAACATGTATTGACTGATATGATTTAATACTAATTTTAAAACCTCTATGCAAATTATACTGACTGACGGTGTATAATGCTAATTTTACAATACACATGCAACATATATTCACTGACAGTGTATAATACTAATTTTACAATAAGCATGCAACATGTATTGACAGACAATGTATAATGCTAATTTTACAATACGTATGCAATATGTATTAACTGACAGTGTATAATACTAACTTTACAATACATATGCAACATGTATTGACTGACAGTGTATAATACTAGCTTTACAATACACATGCAACATGTATTGACTGGCAGTGTATAATGCTAATTGTACAATACACATGCAACATGTATTCACTGACAGTTTATAATACTCATTTTAAAATACGTATGCAACATGTATTGACTGGCAGTGTATAATACTAATTTTACAATACGCATGCAACATGTATTCACTGACTGTATAATACTAATTTTACAATACGTATGCAACATGTAATGACTGGCAGTGTATAATACTAATTTTACAATACACATGCAACATGTATTGACTGACAGTTATTACGTGTAGGCTCGTACAAATGTAGCAAAAGAAAAGAGTGAAGTCAACAAGCTTTGTAAATTTTAACAAAATAATTTATTTCCTTAGAAAACAAGTTAAAAATATGAAATTGGACTTACGTTTTGTGAATATAATCCAACAATTAATCCTAGAATTGAAAATTATAAGTCCTATCACTAAACAGTTCTAACTGAATCCAGGTTCGAATCTCTATGAAGTTCCAATATGGAAGACGATGTCGTCAGATGAGGTCGTTGTACTAATGGCAACAATTTCTCGTTGAAAAACAATTTATAATGTTCCCGTTTAAAATTCCAGAATAAATTTCCACTGAATATCTTTGTCCAAGTATTTCGTTGAAGTAGAATATTTCCCAGGGTGAATAAATTATTTTAAATACGAAAATCAACTCAAATGGCAACAACAATAAAAACCTCTTGAGCCCTCAAGGTTTAAAATACGACTGGATAGATCTACTAACAAATGGCTGTTTTAAGCCGCGATTTTAGATCACATGATGGCTCACGTGACAGGCCACGTGATCACTAAATTGAACAGCGCAGTAAAAAAATATGCTATTTTACACGTACGCTAGAAAGAACTTAACGAATCTTACTATAAGATTTAATTTAAAAAAAGTTGTTTACAAATTAGAGCTATCACGCAAGCAGAACTTGACTTGGTAATAGCCAATCGTTTTCACTCGATGTTTACAAAATCTATGAACCAAGATGAGCTAAAAATAGTGCTTACGCAACGGTTACATTCTAATCAGGTCAAGTGAATTTTCGGAAAAGAGATTCAAATCCAATGAAAATTATCATTGCAATAAAATGTAATGAAACAAAATTAAGATAAAAAAGAATTTAAAACTAACACACAAGTAATTTAATTATATATTCGTAACACAGTGTATAATACTAGTTTTACAATACGTATGCAGCATGTAATGACTGCCAGTGTATAATTCTAATTTTACAATACACATGCAACATGTATTGATTGAGAGGGTAGATTTTACAATACACATGCAACATGTATTCACTGACAGTGTATAATACTAATTTTACAATACGTATGCAGCATGTAATGACTGACAGTGTATAATTCTGATTTTACAATACACATGCAACATGTATTGACTGACAGGTATAATACTAATTTTACAATTCTTATGCAACATGTATTCACTGACAGTGTATAATGCTAATTTTACAATACGTATGCAACATGTATTGACTGACAGGGTATAATACTAATTTTACAATACGTATGCAATTTGTATTGACTGACAGGGTATAATACTAGTTTTATAATAGGCATGAAATATGTATTGACTGATATGATATAGTACTAATTATACAACATGTATTGACTGACAGTGTATAATACTAATTTTACCATACGTTTGCAACATGTATTGACTGACAGTGTATAATACTAATTTTACAATACGTATGCATGACTGACAGGGTATAATACTAGTTTTACAACACGTATGAAATATGTATTGACTGATATGGTATAATACTAATTATACAATATGTATTGACTGATAGGACATAATACTATGGAGATTATACGCAAAGTCCTATAATTACGAAAGCGGAGATTGGGACTTAATAAAATATTGCAAAGCCTTAATAAGGCAATATAAAAATAATTAACAGTCTATGTTTACGTTTGTATGAACATAAATGCCCGGATGAATAATAGGATATTATTTTATTGTTGACTATAATAGTCATAATAAGTAAGGACATTCCAAATCACAAGCACTGACACTCAAAAGATTTCTTCACCAAAGACTCAAGATACGACCGAAGTGACATTCCAGTCATGTTCATAAGTATAGTCATCTGACAGAAAACGTCTTTATTTATTGGCCAAGTGTGAAGTGATTTTGATAGTCCATGGAAGCAAGGGGGGGGGGGGGGCGAATGAAGAAGGAGATCATGTTATATATAGGTTTAATACCGAAAAAGATTCCGGTAACAAGCTCTTCCATCTAATCTGTATTTTATCTAGTTACCCACCTTTCTACATACCTAGTTATACATGTGCACACGAACCACCACCACATACATACATACATACATACATACATGCATAGCCGATCCTCTCAAGAAAGAAAAAAACTGAAATCGGAGAGTTTTAAAACGGGCAAAACAAAATAATAATCAACTCAAATGAAACTAAATTCTTAATAGCGTTGATTTTAACAAATTAAATATATAGTTACATATTGTGAGAGATTTTGACAAATATAATACTGGTTCAGGAGAAGCTCAAAATGCTGTCAACAGACACAAAATAAGTTTTATACACTTTTAATATTGAAAACAGTATTGTACGGAAGGGTTGTACCCTTTAGATTTTTGGAATACTACAAAGCTATATAAAGCAAGCTAATAATACTGGGGCCCAGCTAGCCAGAGTACAACTCCTTTGAAGGTGAAGCCCACAGATTCGCTATGGATAGATACCTTTTGTGATATCCACAAGGTCGTGTGAGAGTGTGGGAGGATGATCGACCAAACGGCCACACAAGAGAAACGAATACGCTTTATCAACGAACAATGAATCAGGACAGGGATACATTTAGCGTCTGCATTTGTGGCAAAACATGTGAAAACGAGAGGGGGCTTAAACTTCACCGAACAAAGATGGACTTTCCTCCTATACTGAATTTAGTACAACGCACAGGGCAACCAGGAGAGACGGAGGAGGAATTAGACCAGGATACAAACCATAGGGTCCAACACTTCCAAGTGCTAGAGGATGAAAACGAATTCAGCAATAAAGAAGAGAATATAGATGCCTCGGCCGATTTGAGAAGGAGAACGGAGTTGGATGCTCAGAAAAGGGCTGCAATGGTAAACGAGAGTATTAGTCGACAGAAACTAAAAGTAAAATGACTTGTGAGTTCAAACAAAACAGCATGGAGACAGTTTGATGAGGACGCTGACCAACTATTGGAAGCAACAATGACCAAACATGTGATTTCGTTAAAACTTACAGTGCCATGGGAAGCTAGAATGGAGGAGGCCCATGAGAGGAAACTAGCCAAGTATCAGCAACTAATTCATGAGTGCCAGCAGAATGGATGGAAGACCTGGAATCTAAACCTATTAGCGTGCCATGTGAGTTATCGGGATTACATGACCTAACCGCAGGAAGTTAATCACCAAGGTTGGCAAGCAGGCCGAGGAAGCCTCAAATTGGATTTGGTGGAAGATAGAGGACCAAAGAAAATGCTAAATTGGTTCCGAGCTGAGTCTGATCAACTCAAATAGCGCACCCCTGGAGAGTGTTGTGGGTCAGCATCGAAACGCGCTAGAATAGGTGATTCCCACCTGATGATAGAACCGACTGCAGTGCAAAACTGTATTCATGTTTTGGTTAGCTTCAAATGTTATGATGTGTCCAATCTGTGAAGAATATGTCCAATCTATGAAGAATATGTCCAATCTATGAAAGGGGCATTTCATAGCATCATATTTCTTTTCATTTTAGATTGCCAGAGAGACAGCGACTTCGTTGAAATTGAACACAGTCCAGGTAAATACTCTCCGATTTCTTAATATTCAAAATTTTAAATCAATTAGTTTAAATTCCAAAGCAAGAGTTTCTAGCTAATGCAATATCAAGCATATGTATAAATTCTCCTAAATGCACAAAGGGAAATTCTCTTATTTTCGATAGAAATCTTAATTCACATACACACACACACACACACACACACACATACATATA
>JAECUM010029435.1:0-39129 GCA_016617855.1 Megalonaias nervosa | reverse complement strand
TTACCTCACAAAGCAATGTTGGAAGTTCGCGGCCAGATTATGACAGTTGCTAATCCATCTGCCGCAATTGCAGCTAACGCAGAAGTAGCTCTCATAAATAATGGCTGGTGTTTATTTAAAAGTGCTAGATATCAACTAGCTAATCAAACAGTGGAGGATATTTCAAGTCACTTACTAGTTGCAAGTACAATATTAAATATTATCTCGTTTAGCGATGATTAGTCCAGATTGACTGCAACTAATATGATGTGGTTTAAAGATACTGGACCTGGAGCTGCAGGTGTTATTGCATCAATTGAAATTTTATCAGGATTGGCACCTATTATAGCTGCTGCAGCTGATGCTGCTGCAAATGCTGCAAATGTAAGAAATTTTATAATTACTAATGCAGCCGTGCTAGGTATAGCCACACCAGCTGCAGCCGCTGATGCAAATGCTACAAGACTTTCACTTAATGCTGCTTGTAATAATTTAGGATTAAATCAAGTAGATGCAGCTGCAGACGGCACTGTAATGTTTGAGCATGCTAATAACATAATTGCTCATAACATAAGAAATTTACGTTACAATGAAGGTTATACCAGAAGAAAGGCACTTGCAGCAGAATTACGCCAAATTGCAATGATGCTGCCATTAAGTACAGTATTTGGCTTTTGCAGGGACTACAACAAAGTATTTCGTGGAATTAAACATACACTTATCCTGGACCGATCAGAACGAAACGACTGTTTATTTCGGTCTGGCGGAGCTGATGTACCGTTTATCATAAACAAACTTGCGCTGTGGATGCCACGAATAACACCGACAGTTTCAAAATCGCTCGAATTAGATGTTCTTAAAAAACATACAAAGAAGATTTATTTTCAGCGACATAAAATATATCAAACAGCAGTTCCAAATACCACCGACTACACATGGCGAGTCACAACAACGTCGACTGAACAAAAGCCACGGCAATTATTTGTTGTATTTCAGCGGCAAGCGCGACGTGGTAACCAAGAACAAAATAATGCAATATTTGATAACGCTGATGTTAGACGAATATATGCTAGAATAAATTCAAAACAATATCCAGAACCAGAATAGAATGTTATTTTGCAGATGACGCTAATAAAAATATTACTAGACCTTACATGTACCTGTTCGACGCAGTGCAAAAATATCAGGACGTTGGAGACGGATCTCAGATATCAGTAGAGGAGTTTCGTACACTTTATCCGATATTTTATTTTGATGTTAGTAAACAAAATGAAAGAGATGTATTTTCAACTGCTGATATTGAAATTACATGGACATTAGAAGCAGTTCCAGTAGCGCAGCTTTAGTTGTACGCGTTAGCGATCAGCGATAGATCTGTTACAATCGACTTTATCGAAGGTAAAATGACCATAGAAGTTTAGTTTAATCTGTAATCGTTATATAATGACAAAATATATTGTAAAAGAAATATATTTGACTGATGGTCAAGTTAAAAAGTTAGCAGCTGCTGTTGCTAAGCAGAGGCAGGTATCATTAAAAATCAACCCTAAGCACTGAAGTGGGTACTTTAACAAAATTAATGTTGGCCAAAAAAACAAGTAAATAAATATAACCGCGGAAAACCTTTTGTTTTAAATTTAAGTGCCAGACAAATAAAACACGGCGGTTTCTTTGGTCCGGCACTATCTGTAAAGACCAGAACGTTAATGCCTAAAATTTTGCCGGTGTTAGGTACATTAGGATTAGCATCAGCGTCTGGCGCAGTATCTGGCGCAACGAAAAAAGCAGTTGAAGGTCATGGAATAAAGAAAAGTTTTGTCTAAAGATAAATTTTATGTGGACTGATAAATATAATGCCACGACGAAGAAAGACAAAGAAAAAAAAAAAAAAAGTCGCGATCTCATCGAAGAACAAGAAGAGGGGGATTTATAGGACCGTTGCTGGCGGGAGTAGCGGGAAGTCTACTGCCAAATCTACTGGGAATAGGAGGAGGACTAACATTGCCGGGCACAGGTCCGCGTTAAGTAACATTGATATACTTGATAAGCTAAAACAAGTAAAAAATTTCCACGGAGTTTATTCCAAAGATGAACTTGCGGCGATTACATTGCCATGTGGTGGATCCTGTGTGACAAATATACAAGATTTCAACGACGGATCTGGCAAGCATTGGGTAGATATTTGTAATAACAATTATTTTGACTCATTTGGACTTCCACCGAGTGACGCAATAAAAAAATAAATGTCTCGAAAATATAAAGTAATAAATTATTCGTCCAATCAACTTCAACCTGTTGAAAGTTCAGCTTGTGGATACTATTGCGTGATGTTCATAAAACAAATGTCCAAATCCGCCGGATTGTATTCCGATTTTTTAAAATTTGTTTTACAGTTTGACAAGCAACCTTCTCACGCCAATGATGAGATTGCAATTAATTTTATCTAAACTTACAAATATATAATGTCAACGTATTGTCTCAAATGTAAAACTAAAACAGAAAATATCAATGAAACAACAGAAAGAACAAAGAACAACAAGATGATGCTGAAAAGTATTTGCGCAATCTGCGGAAAAAGAAAAAGTATGTTTTTAAAGAAATTGTCCGGACCTGGATGTCCCGACGTTATTTTAGTAGATGATTAATATATAATGATACGCAAGTGTGATTGTGACAGAGATTTATGTCTGGAGCAAAATAAAATTGTTACATATTGTCAACAATGTAGTAACAGAGAAATAATTGGAACAGGTATAGATATACATAAAGTAATTGGCAAATTGCCGAAACCAAAAGGCGGTTGGACATTGCCAGGCCATAGATATACAGGACCTTATAATCCGCTGGATCAACAACTAGTTGAAAACGATAATCCGCTGCCAGGAGAAGAGCCTTACAATCAAGCTGATGAGATAGCAATGCGCCGCGACATTTGCTACCGGGACAACGAACAAGATAAGCACGGCTGTCATACAGTAATGTTGGACGAACTTCGTGATATGAAACCGACAAATATGCGAGAGCGTGTTGATAGAAAGTTGATGCAGCGTTTTATTGGAGCAAAATATAAAATTGGACTTGGAAAAGAATTGTATGATGATCTTGCAGCTGAATTACACAAACCTATAAAAAAGTTTCCGCGACGTAAAGTTGTCGCAAATGCCGTTGATGATATCTGGACTATAGATTTAGTTGATGTGTCAAATCTAGCTGAATTTAACATTGGGGATGATGGCGCTCCAAAAATATATCTTTTTAATGTTGTTGATGTTTTTAGTAAATATGCTTTTAGTGTACCGGTTTCAGATAAGACAGGAACATCAATAACTGATGTATTGAAACAAATAATAACAAGTACAGAAAGAAAACCAAATAGAATCTGGACTGATCACGGAGCAGAATTTTGCAAATAAAAGTTCGAGCAGTTTTTGCACCAAAATAATATCAAAAAATATGTCACTGGAAATGAAGGTAAAAGCGTTTTCGTCGAGCGATTTAATCGCACACTAAACGAAAAAATTCATAAGTATTTAACAGCTAAAAATACAAATAAATATATTGACAATTTACAGAACATTGTTGACGAATACAATAACACGAAACACCGATCCCTTTCTGCTAAAGAAAGGAAAATGTCGCCAATCGACGCAATTTAAAATCCAATATTAGCAAGCGAAAACATGTACCGCAGACATAAATTTAAAGTGGGTGATAAAGTTAGAATTTCTCTGACGAAAAAAACATTTGAGAAAGGATTTACTCCAAATTAAAGAGAGGAAGTATCTGTTGTTGATAAATTACTTTTAACAATACCAGTGACTTATGCACTAAAAGATTTATTAGGTGAACCTATAACTGGTAGTTTTTATGAACAAGAACTTCAGAAAACTTCTCAAGATATATATTTGTTATTGAAAAAGTTATTAGAAAGCGCGGCGATAACAGTTTAGTTAAATGGAGAGGATATAGTGATACATTTAATAGCTGGGTACCAACTAAGTCGATTTCATCGACTGCGATACAATAATGTTATTATAAACTTGTTCGTACTTCATAAGTACAGATTTACATTTGATAGTTTTACATAACGAAATCAAATGTAGCTTTCTTGTATTATCAACTGGCATCAAATTAAATAGTTTAACAAAAATAAAATCATATTTTATATTTCTTTGATGGCCAGTTACTTGTACGTTAAGAAAAGGTTTGATAAGCTGCCAAAATATTTGTTGTTCGGTAACTGTAAAATTAAATTTTATTATTTTTTTTAGCAATATGATACTTAACATTATATTATCCAGTTGTCGGTCTGCTGTAATTTTTTCTGTCAGCGACAGCAACTACTTCATCATCATCTTCGTTGTTGTACAAAATATCATCTTCGCTATAACCAGCAGATTTGTCTAAATTGTCGTCACTGATTTTATCACTTGCAATTGTATCATTAGAGATGAAATCTCCTGCATATATATCAGCAAGTCGTTTCATTAAATCCATTTTTATCTAATTTATAATAATAATGGCCAGCGAAACAAAATCTGCCCATGTAAAATATCATCAGAAAGTTAATATATTAAATTACAGAGAATTAGCTGAGGCAGTTAGAAAATGTCTGTCGGGATATAGTGCTTAGTCTGTTAATGTTATCATAATGCATGGCGAAAATGATAGAATACTTCTAACAGCAGCAGAAAACAAAACCTAATGATAGCGCATTTATAACACTAAAATTTGATAAAGATGATATTATAATGTTTGCCCACAGTTGCTTAACTAAAACCGAGCTAAGAAATATCATTGATCACTGTTTTTAAAACTAAATCTATCAAATGTTGATGTTGACGTTGCTGTTTTGTGTAGGCCATCCACAGCATATTTTACTGCACGAGGATCAATTTTAAGATATTTTGCAGTAGCTGATATTGACTTAAATTTGATTTCTTCTCCAGTCTCAATATTTACTGAAATAATTGATCTTTGGGGATTTTTTAAATTGGATCCATGAGAACCGGCTCCTCTTTTGGTGTTTTCTTTTGGTGTGACCAGATCTAGATTTTCTAGACGATTGTCGGATTTAATGCTGTTGATGTGATCGATAACCAAATCATTTGGAATAGCACCATTGAATGCTTCATACACAAACCTGTGGGATTTATTGTGAACAAAATCAGTTTTTCTTCCACGTACCATCACATGTAAATAACCTTCTTTATTCAAATTTCCAATAACTTTTTTGTTTTTATATTTCGAATAATTCCTTTGTCAGAAGCTTTATATAAATCACATACTGGATGAGGTTGATACTCATTTTGTAAAGATACATTTTCAATATTGTCATCGTTAATCGAGTTATTGACTCGATATACTCGCTATCCAGCTGGAATTTCATCGCATAAGAAACTAAAACCAATATATGTTTCTAAACATTTCAGTCACATCTGTATTATCTCCTTTTACTGAAATTATCATTCCAGCTGGTGTTGGTTTTCCTATAGGTTTTTGAGATTTTAAACAAATAAGTGAACCTAATGCATTTGCAGCATATAAGTTGTACTTTGGGTGAACATGATAAGTTTCTTACTCCTCTGCTGTCAGTCTCATATATCTCAGAATTTCTGACATTATACCATAAGGATTTTATATCTCTAATTGATTTTTACGTAATTTTCAATTAAATATAAAATATGCTATATATAATGTTAAATTTGTGTGATATTGCTAAAAAGAGCATTATCAAAGCAGAAAAAGTTGCTACAGCATTTTCCGGATATGACAACAGTGACAAATTTGATAATCAATATGTTTTAGCAAATTTTAACTCCACAAATTTATTTCATCTTTTACAACCAGTTATAGCTCAAGAACTTGCAGCTCACAAAAGTATCAAACTAATAGTTTAGTATCAAATGATTTTATCAAAGTTACATGCAATCGAATAAGATATATTTGATATAACTTTTGAAAATACAAATTTCGACAGCGAAATTTCAGGACCATATCTAACAGCTAAATCACGAGAAATATTAACTGAAACAAATATTGCCACAGTCGCCAATGAAATACACCAAGACATAAATAAAAAATTGGAGGAATTTACTTCATCAGGATCAGGTTGGAAATTTGAGATGATAAAGGAAGTTCTAATTCACACAGCAAAATATAACGTACTGCGAGGTAGTTCTTACGTTGATCTCCCTCAAAAAATTAAAAACAAAAAATGTTGTATAAATGTTAAAAACAACGACGATCAATGTTTTCGTTGGGCAATGTTGTCGGAGAGACATCCTCAGAGTGACCACAGCGATAGAATTGAAAAATATCTGCCGTACAAAGACGAACTAGATTTTAACGGAATAACTTTTCCAGTGGCAGAAAATCAGATACCAAAGTTTGAAAAACAAAACAATGTTTCAGTAAATGTTTTTGGACTAGATGAGCGAAAAAGAAAAAGTCTTAAAATTTAAAAATTATGATCATAAGCTAAATATACCTTTCGTTATTTATGCTGATTTTGAGTGCCTACTCGTGCCAGTGGCTGGCGCTGAAAATAATCCTAATAAATCAAGTAAAAGAAATATACAGCAACATATTACCTGCGGAGTAGCTTATAAAGTAGTTTGTTGCGTCGACGATAAGTTTTCATGTCCGGTTAAGTTATATAGATGTAAAGATAGTGAATCTGAAAGTCCAGCAATTTGGCTGCTAAAAATCTTATAGATGATGTTAATAAAATTTCTAACAAATTATTTAAGACAGCTCCAATGAAAATAACATCTAAGCAACAACTTGAATTTAACGAAGCAGTTGATTGTCATATCTGCCAGAAGTTGTTGGGCGATGATAAAGTTCGTGATCATTGTCATTTAACTTGGCAATACAGAGGAGCAGCTCATAATAATTGTAATTTAAAATTTCATGCACCAAAGTTTATACCTGTCGTTTTACATAACTTTCGCGGCTATGATAGTCATATCATTGTAGAAGCTTTTGGTGATGATGAGGTTAAATCTAAACTAAAACTAAATAATAAGATAAAATGTATACCAAATAATTTTGAAAAATATATGTCAGTTACTCTTGGAAAATTACGTTTCATTGACAGTCTGCAATTTATGGCAGCACCATTGGATGAGCTCGTAAAAGGTTGTAGCACTTTTAATAATCTGCGAAGTTGCTTTGGTGAAAACTACGTCGATCTGACAAAAAAAAGGTATCTTTCCATATGGGTATCTTGACGACTGGAGCAGATTTGATGAAACTTCTCTGCCCGGCAGAGACAAATTTTACTCGCAGCTAAAAGGCGAAGGCGTGTCAGACGATTAGTACAAATATGCACAAGATATTTGGAATAAATTTAGTTGTAAAACATTTGGTGATTATCATGATTTATATTTGAAAACAGGTGTATTACTACTAGTAGATGCTTTTGAAAGTTTTCGTCAAGTTAGTCATACAAATTATGTACTAGATCTCTGCTGGTATTATTCTGCTCCCGGGCTGTCGTGGGACGCTCTACTAAAATTAAACAAAATAGAATTAGATCACTTGACAGATATTGATATGTTTAATTTTATTGAAAAAGGTATCAGAGGCGGAATTAGCGTCATAACAAAAAATATGCAGTAGCAAATAATAAATAGCTACAGAATTATGAGAAAAATCTCCCATCCAATCATATTATTTATCTAGATTGCGTTAATTTGTATGGGTTTGCAATGTCAGAGCCAATGCCTTGCGGTGGATTTCATTGGATAACTCTAGATCAATTTCTTAAAGAAACTGAAAAAGATTTACCTAGAAAAATTAATAATAATTTTTCCGATATATCATACTTTGTTGAAGTTGATATAGATTAACCTAGTTCGTTACATGATCTACATAATGACTACCCATTTTGTGCAGAGTCTATGATAATCGATTACAGTTTATTATCACCTGAGCAACGAGCCATGACAACAGCAAAAAATTCGATTGTTAATAAGCTAGTTCCAAATTTGTCAAATAAAAAAAATTACGTGATACATTACAAAAATTTAAAACAAGTAGTAGATGCCGGACTAATTCTGAGAAAAGTCCATCATGTGCTAAATTTTAATCAGTCGAGGTGGATGGCAGATTATATTGACTTAAATACCAAACGTCGTGCTATTGCTAAGACCGACTTTGAGAAGAAAAAAAATTAAAGTTAATGAATAACTCAGTTTTTGGAAAGACAATAGAAAATGTCAGAAAGCGAATCAAAATTAAAATTGTAAATGATATAAATCGCAGAAATAAATTAGTTAACGATGATGATTTTGTCAGTATGAAAATATTTGATGAAAATCTTGTTGCAATACAACGACGAAAGATAAATTTAAAGTTAAATAAACCAATATATGTTGGTGCAGCTGTACTTTATATATCAAAGTGGTTGATGTACGATTTTCACTATAATTTTACCAAAAAGCAGTGGCCAGATTCTGAGTTGCTATTTACTGATACAGATTCGCTAGTTTATAATATAAAATGTGAAGATGTCTATCAAGATATTTATAACTGCTGTGACCTATCTGATTTATCAGATTATGCGAAAGGTAGTGGATTTTATGATGATGCGAATAAAAAAGTTATTGGCAAAATGAAAGATAAGTTATTGTTTGTGCCGGTGAGAGAGTTTGTTGGACTTCGAAGTAAAATGTATGCCGTAATTCTCGACGATAATAAACTGACAAAGAAAGCGAAAGGTATTCCTCGTGGATATGTAAAAAAAAATTTATGAAATTTAACGATTTTAAATCAGCGTTAAACAATAATGTTAGCTTTATGAAAACTAATATTATCAAATCCAATCTTCACAAGCTTGAAACTGATACGATCATTAAGCGTGGACTGAGCAATTTTGATGATAAAAGATATTGCAAAGACGGAATTAATACTCTAGCACTTGGGCATTACACCAGTATCTTTAATTAATTTTTAGCAAAACTTTAAACGATTTATTAGTAGCAACTTATATGTGTTTCAAAAATGGGAGCTAATACCGTTCCAGCTAGTTTAAAATCGTATTTAGATTATCGAACATAGATATATACCTATCCTTGGTTCGTTAAGGCTTCGGCTAATGCAGGGCATTTATCGTCTGTTTGTCTGTAATGTAGAGCTGTATCAATGAAAATCATTAAATAATATAGTGATTTTAAAGCCTTATGTTTAATATATAAGACCGTACTGGAGTAGGTGTTCTATAAGCGGATATAATGCAGAGAATTTATTGATGTTCGACTGCGTAAGTCTGTCTGTGATAAAGCGCTGTTGTAAGATTTGGCTTATATTACAGCACTGTAGAAATCTGTCAAGTGATTTGCAGACGATTTTGTAATGTATTAGTGAGTTCGTTTTGTCTGTCTGATCTCTCTGTCCATAAAGCGCTGTTTCAATGAAAATCATTTGGTAATTTTAAAACCTTATAATCTAAGGCCGTACTGAAACAGTGTTCTGTATTGATTTTCACTTGGATGCCCTGAATCTTCACATTATGTATAAAGCTTGGTAAAAACCCACTATCGATTTTCAGACTGCAGAGTCTCTGCCTATAATATACACAGCCGCTCTGTTAAAGCTTAGCACAGGATTTCGTTTTTCTGTACAAATAGAGGGTAATATATTTTAAAGATGTAAGATTTCAGATTTCGCGATTCAATTTTATAATAATGTTTTCCAAAATCAGAAAATGAAATGCTATTCAAAATCAGGTAACTGGTAAGTATATAATAATTTTTTGAACATGTATATATAAGATAGGTCTGTGGCCTAGTGCTAAAGTGTTAGATTTTCGTACTGAAGGTCTGTGGTTCGATTCCCATGATTGACATATTGTCAATGGAAGCGATTTTGATGCCATTTTCCTAAGATAATTGGGGGTACGAAGTTCAACAGAAAAAAATACGCTCTCCCACCATGTCACCACTTGGTGGGTGTACTTTTCCACTCTCCTCGGAGTGATCATGGGGAGAGTGTATAAAATCTGTTGAACGTAGGTAAATCCCCCGTTTATGTATGTGCCGTCCCTTAGTGTTGTATCGTCCTTAGGTGTTGTGTCGTCCTATATGTTTGTATCGTCCTATAAGTTTGTATCGTCCAAAAAATAAACAGCAGGGTGATGTGAGCTCGTGACCTTGTGACCTCAATGAAGTGTACCCACATAGGGACATTCCGAAAGAATGTCCGCCGGACAAAAAAGTCTCAGTAAGGTGCCTGTGGACCACAAGATGGGTCTTAACCAATGAAGAGTGCCCGTGGACCATAAGATAGGTCTCTACATTGAAATAGACAGCCCTCTGAGTTTCTAAAGTTTCGTTTCGGATATTTAGAAATTCGCCGGGGGTATGTCTATGAAAGTGACTCTTGGGACTTTATTGGCAGAAGGGACCCCAGTGGAATGGTAGACCGAAAGTCATTGCTGCTGTTATTTTTGTCTAAATTTTGCTGTAATATCATTATCAAATAAAACATCAACCATATTGTCAATAAATGTCATTGGATCATCTGCCCAACCTCTTACTCGTTCGTCATTTTCAGTTGCGAACAACCATACCGATCCATATTTTGGTGAGATATGGTAACCAACCTTTTTAATACAGTCGCTTATTATTTTAGGTTTTATACCAGTATAGCTTGAGGCTGCCCTAATCGAATTAAATCTCTTATAAAATTTGTTTGTCAGATAAATCCAACATGTCGGATTGATGATGGATAATATCCCATTTTATATTAATATTCTATTGTTCAATATAAAATTTTGTCTAAACTTTAAAATATTTCAGTAGTAGAGAGATTGGAGGGTTAGGATCAGAGATACAACTCCCCCAAAACATTTATAAGGTACAAGAAATGTCTAATTTATAAGGTAAAAAAAATGTTTTACTAGTGGAGTTGTATCTCTGGTCCGGAACCCTTCAATTCTATCTACTACTAATGTTCCTCAAGTTTTATTTGAAAATGTCATAAAGTTATTCTTGTTTCCCTTCTGTCCAATATCCAGGTAACATACATGTTCATGAAAGAGACCTTGTTTATTTCTGCATAGGTAGATATGAAGGAGAGAGAGAGAGAGAGAGAGAGAGAGAGAGAGGTGATTGAAGAACAAGAAACATTAGTAGAGAAGCGTAAACTGAAACAAATAAATGGACTACGACATTATCTTATCTTTGAAAATGATAGATAAGTGCCTTCCCAATGGAACGCATACAAGCCGGATGATGGTGGCCTTGAGACGTCTGGAACCCGTGCATTATTTATCTGACTCTGTACCAACTGTGGCACACACACACACACACACACACGAGAGAGAGAGAGAGAGAGAGAGAGAGAGAGAGAGAGAGAGAGAGAGAGAGAGAGAGAGATATGAGGCAGGTAACACAAAATACTAAAATTATCAGGATTAATGTGTATACAATGCGAGGACAGTCTGAACGCTATCATCAACTGTATGTATGTATTCATGTATGTGCAGAGTGAGAGCATTTTCTTGTTACAACTTTTGAAAATAGTAGTACTATAATACTGTAAATAACATTTTCATGATGCTTTCATTTTTCTGAGCAAATGAGTCCGCATTATTAAATTTCCCTAGTATTAAAAGATAACAAATTCTGCGCCGTGTTCGGAACGATTATTAGACCCTAACGCATATTTACTGCAGGGTAGAAACTAATAGAATGGGCTACTTCCTCTAATGAATTCTGGTAGACAGGGTTTATGACCGTAATGGTGGAAATAAAGGTTAATTCGCCGGATTGGATTCATGCGATGATCGTCCGAGAGTTATGCGTTTGTACGTTACTGTCTTTTGAATGGATGTGTGTAATTTTTCAGTCTTCTTGTGATTCTGAAGCGATAAAAGACGCGTGAGAAAAGTCGAATCGAGCGGAGGGTTGTGGTCTCGTTTGCACGCCTTGTGTTAATTGATAATACCGATAAGGTGATTCAATGTTGTCAGAAATTTCGTCTTACTTTATTGATAAAACGTCAGACTCCTGTGACGTTCTTGTGTGAAGTGCGGATGGTATCACGGTACCAATTGTTTTTCCATAGACCTCAATGCTAATGTTTTGTGAAATAAATATACTTTCAATCTTACCTCAACATGCATGTCACACACTGTCATGAAGAACAATGTTAGATTGTCAATTTGACAAGGACAGAACCGGGATCAGCCTCGAACGTTCAGCCTTAGCTAGATTTGTCTCGCGATTTCTCGTATTGTAGCTTGGTAATCTGCGTAGATACTTAATACTTAATATGCATAGTGCACCTGCGAACATACAAAGGAAACGGAAGAAGAAGCAGAAGAAGAATGCGTTCGTAAAAATGAGTAACAGTTACTTACAACTGTCCAAACATGATACAAGAAGAAATATATATTGAATTACCACTTAACATTACTTTTTTCTTGTGTCCTTACATCAGTATGAGTATGTACCATGATATCACTTTCTTTCTTTAAATTTAATTAGTAAAATAAAATAATTAAATGACATTATATAATTAACATGCTGGATTAATTAAATGTACTATTGAATACAATATACCTAAAAGTATTGTAATATAAAGTATGCGTACTGTCCCTGTATTTTCTCACCACTGTTTATTATATTTTACTCACTCATTTAAAATCCATCTTTTCTATCATGTAGCTAATATTAAGCTATCGAAGTTATGAATTATACATAAACAGCCAGTGATATACCATGTACATAGCGGAAAGGAGAAATTCATTTACGCAAATCTGCAAAATATCTTGCTTGAAACGACGGTTTTCATTGGACATTTTGGTTTTAAAAAATAACGTAGTTCATTTCGACATTGAGACTTGTGCTACTAGAAATATATTATTGTGTTATCTGAGCGATAGTGTTTATACTTTAACCGTTACTAATAATTCATTTTATGTTTCATTTCATCGCTGGTAATTTCATTTTTTTTTTTTTTTTTTTGTTTTCTAGTAAAAGCAAATGTTAAGTACAATTTAAAAGTAGACCATCATTAGTACAGTGTTATCTGTTTTCGTGGATTTGTTGAACTGTAAGATCGCTTTATTATTATTATTATTATTATTATTATTATTATTATTATTATTATAATCTTCAGCTTGGATGTTCAGTTCATCTAGGACTGGATGCTTTGTGTCATGACATTGTCCATCCATAAACATTTTTGTTTCATCTCCTGTTTTAATGAAAGTCATACAGGTCATGTATGTGCATTAAGTCCAATTTGAATAATTTTAATAGTTTTTCTAAAATGTATATAGTTTAAACAAAGCCTATGCAATCATGAATGTTGCATGCTATCCACAATGAATGCCATAAAAGAAAACCTTCCAGATGAAAAATGTTGGCCACTACAGATATTTGCGATAATAGCAAGGTATTAAACTTGGTCAGGGAAAGAGAATGTCAGGACTATCGCAACAAATAACTGATTTATTTTGTAAGAGTCATTTTTATCGTATTTAGACCATGTGGACATAATTTTGTGTTGTCTTTTATTCTTCTAGACAAGTAATACTATCTCATTAGACCACATTAAATGTTCTGTATCACCATTTGTTTCAAACATTGTCTTTTATAATTCCTTTTATAAAACAATATCCTCAAACTCAGCAAATTTATGAAGTTAATAATAATAAAAGTAATAATAATAATAATAATGAGGACTTTGTATAGCGCCTAATCTTTAGAAGCTCTAAGCGCTTTACAACATTTGACAACACTTAAAAACATATATAATCATATGATTACAAAATTAAAAACAAACACCACGAAAGTAGAAACAGAAAATATGCTGTAAATATTTAAGGCAAGGAAACATTATTAGGTCTTTAAGTCTGTTCTTGCAGTTGAAATAGGTGAGTTTTAAGAGCGTTCTTGAATGCGATCACTGTGTCTTTGTGTCTAAGTGCAGTGGGCAATTCGTTCCACGTTGCTGGGCCCTGGTGTGCAAAAGAGCGTTGTCCATATGATTTCATCTTCATAGTGGGAATAATGAGAATACGAGTGTCAGAAGAGGAGCGTAAGCATCTTGCAGGTGTGTACACATGGGTGAGGTCAGATAGGTATGTTGGACTGGAGCCCGTCAGTGAAATGTAGCACAGAGAACAAATTTTGTGTTTAATTCTGGATCGTATGGATAGCCAGCGTAGGGTACAGAGCAGGGGAGAGGCGTGCTCTGATCGTGGTACTCTAAGGATGATTCGAGCAGCTGTATTTTGAACTTTTTGAAGTTTCTGAAGTAGATATTGAGACGAACCAGACATAATTGAGTTACAATAGTCCAGTCTTGAAAGTACTAAAGAACACACAAGTGTTTTAGTGGCATCAACTGAAAGATACTTGCGAATGGAGCTGATTCGTCTCAGCTCAAGATATGCAGCCTTGCATATGTTCATGACATGGTGGTGCAACGAGAGAGTACTGTCGAGAGTGACACCGAGGTTTCGTACTGACTGTGTGAATTTAATGTTGGTGTTGCTGATATTTATTGTCTGAGGTAAAGGATGTAAATGAGAAAGTCTTTGTGTTGTAATCAAGATGGCTTCAGTTTTATCATCATTCATCTGCAGCTTGTTACATGTCATCCATGATTTCACATCGGAAATGCACCTCTCTACGCCTTGGATGGTAGCTTCAACTTCAGCTGGATGGCTAGATTTGTATATTTGGGTGTCGTCAGCATACAATTGGTGAGACACTGGATGATGATCTATGACACTTGAGAGTGGCTGAGTGTATAGAATGAAGAGAACAGGTCCAAGAACAGACCCCTGTGGAACACCACAGCATAGATCAACTGGGCTGGAGTGTTTTCCATTTGCGGACACAATTTGTGTCCTGTTGACAAATAGGACTTGAACCATAGTAAGGCCGTATAATGAATGCCAAATACATGCTGGAGACGGTGAAGTAATATATCATGGTCTATAGTGTCAAATGCTGCAGACAAGTCAAGGAGAGTGAGGATTGTAATCTTTCCGCCATCCAAAGCAGAGAGAAGGTCATTGACTACTTTCAGAAGAGTAGTTTCAGTACTGTGGTAAGGGCGATATGCAGACTGTACATGGCTAAAAAGACTGTTTGAATTCAGATGGGATACAAGTTGGGATAGAACAACTTTTTCTAAGATTTTTGACATGAATGGCAGATTAGAAACTGGGCGGTAGTTCTTTAAATCATTATGGTCGAGTGTTGGTTTCTTCAGCAGAGGCTTTACAATGGCAGTTTTTTAAAATGATGGGAATTCCCCAGATGAGAGAGAGGTATTAATAACATCAGTTAGTGAAGGCAGTATTGGATCCAAGCACTCTAGCAGCAGTGACGTCGGAATCGGATCCAGTTCACATGACTTTGGTGCACTCTTCATCACGATTGTACGTACTAGGTCCATAGAGACAGGTTCAAATGCTGCTAACGGTTGCCGCTGAAATTCTGTATCGCAACTGTATGGTGACGACGAGTCAACTGAAATTGTGTTGTCAAGTTTATCTCTGATGGTTTGTACTTTGTCACGGAAGAAATTTGCAAACAGGTCCGGAAGGTCGACTAGAGAGAAGGTAGCTGGAAGTGGTGTACATTTGTTCCTTGACATCAGCTTGTTAGTAATCTCAAATAGCTCTTTGCAGCTGGAACTTTCCATGATTTTAGTACTGTAGTGGGCTGATTTAGCTGCATGGACTATGTTTGTGACATTCTTCTTAGCGGCATCATAGATCTGCTTATGAATAGTGAGTCTGGTGGAAAGCCAAAGCCTCTCAGCTTTACGGCGGTCTCTTTTAGCAGTGCGAAGCTGGTCCCTAACACTGCTATACCACGGAGAACACTTCTGAATTGCTACTCTGCACTTGGTTGCTGGGGCATGTTTGTGGAGCAATGAACGCAGGCAGTTATCAAGTTGTTCTGCTGTAGTGGGTAAGCTAGTTGTTAGGTTTGCTTGGATGTCATGCATTAGTTTGGTTCTGTTTATCATACGGAGGTTTCTCTTAGTAGCGAATAAAGGTGGAGGGATAGGGACTGATACGTCAAGATGGCATATAATGCAGAGGTGACCTTCAACAGGTGCTATATATTCACATCAGTTCTAATTCAGAAATCAACAACACTGTATGTATTAATTCTAACATGTATATAAGTGCTATATACTTCACTTCAGTACTAATTCAGAAATCTGTATGTATCAATTATAACATGTATAGAACAGCATGCATTGTCCCATTGGCGGCTCGCTTTCTTGTAATTCCATGTCATACATAGATTTGTTTTCATGCTAAATGTATACATTGAAACAAATAGCCAGCAAAGTAAAACGAGTGAAACAGATGATAGTGCTGTTTGAGTTATCATAATAAACTGCAGAGGTCCAAATCTACAAGACATTTGTTGTGGGAAAATTGCCTTTGTTTGCAGAAGGTTTGCAGCTCTACTCTTGAAAAAAGACTAAAGAGCGCTTGGGGTCTTCTTCCATCAATAAAACTTGCTTCCAAGGGTACATAAATACACAAAGACACTTCTTAATGCAGAACATCTAATCACAGCGAAGCTTGGTTATAAAACGGTTATATGTACATGTTGTATTCCTGTATTTAAATAAATAAAGCCAACTGACCTACCTACTTTTGGGGTTTTGTAACAAGAACCACATGGATAGTTTTTGTTTACCTTATTCGTCAAAATAATTTCCGAAAATTAGGCTTTATTCCTTAGAATTTACAGATTTCAGTAGAGAAAGAGAGATTTATACAAAATAACATAAGCAAGAAATACATAAGCAACAGTGCCATTCTAATGCACACAAACATAGATTCACAAAACCAATTTTAGCGCTAGTATTTGTTCTTGGAAATCAGGGTTCTCAGTAGATTTCAGAACTGACCCTTGATGTCAAAGTCTCAAGAAGCAAAATGAAAATCTCAGAGACAAAACTGAAATCTCAGTTTGATAGGCAGGTAAACAAAATTCAAATTTGACCACCTTTGGAATCAGACTGTGCCAAGTCACCATATTTTCCAGGTTTATATAATTGACTATAATTTGATGGGCAAATTTACACATGCAGCTATTTGATCATAAGCTAATCCAATCAAGTAATAATTGATTCCCTGATCCTCTATGATAGCTGTTAAATATAATCTCAAAGTAATCTAATCTTGATTCAGTTTTGCCCACCTAAGCATGACAACAGTGACCTGTTAGCTCTGAATATTTTATATTGATTTGACATAGGTGCAATATTATTGGTCAGTAATCAGGGGTCAAGCTAGATGTAGACTTGAATTTTGTGAGAAGTAACGTCTCCTTTTGGACAGACTCGAGTCGGGAGATGTGAGGGTTGAACAGTGAGAAGTGGAGCAAGTCAACAAACGTACTTATATATGTGTGTGTTGTTTACATTGTTTTATTTGAATTATGTCCTCTATTTCTTAGTATGCATTTTAACATTGGTTTAAATCAATACTTTATTTTCAAGTTGAAAATTTTATGTTTGTTTGATAAACACATTTTATACATGTATGAAAGTTATCATATTAATACCCAGTGCATTCATACTTACAAGATTGTATGTTTGGATGGAGATATACATGCAGTGTATTTTGGCCACTTTACTTCAAAATTGCACAGCAGAAACTATACATTGCAAATAATTTTAACTTATATCAGTAATGAAATTACAGAACTGTAATTACAAGTTGATAAACATGCTTAATCAACCACCACTTAAACCATTTTTGTTTTACTTTTTTAAATTTCACTATAAAATGGCAGTGAAAAATATTATAAATTACTTTGAAACAACCACTGCAGCATGTACACGAGAGCAAATGTACGTGTCTCTTTATTCAATACTGTTTGTCTTAAATACATTGTTGCCAATATAACATCACTGTAACCGTTTATTTAGACAACACAATGAAACAATAAAGTCAGTATATGAATGAACTAGACCACTCTTTTCAACCGAATCAATACAACCAAGAATATCAAGTATGGCACCTGCATAATGTAAGTGCATCTATTTTTAGAAAGATGGATCTTCTTAATATAACCACTCGCTTTCTCATTTTGTTAAAAGAAACCACTGATAGGATTGCACATTTATGGGTGAAATAGTATTTGCCTCACGGTTTTGTTGTATTTTAACAAAAATGAGTGATGTCAGAAACCAACCTTGACCTCACATTTTGAATTCTGCAACATAGCAATGCATTGTTGCTTATGTTTCTAAATGATTATGATGTTAGGATTTCACTGAATGTGTAGAATTTGCTATTTGTTTTAATTATATGTTTTCTTTAATCTCTTTGTCCAATGATTTATGAAAACGAACAGTCTAATGAAGTGATATTTCTGAGACACAGTGATGTCCGCCATTACATGTTCACTTATGGAATTAAACTGATTTATAAAGAAAATAACACCAACACTGCAGTTATAATCTTCAATCATTTTGTCTTTCCTAACAGAAGAAGTTTTCATATTTTAGGCAACTCATTGCCGACTGTGCTTGGTATCATGACCCCAGAGTATGGTGTAAACTAACCATGCAAATGTCGATCACTGGTTCATTGTCAGGTTATTATGGCTGCTGCAGGCTCAGTAAGAGATTATGCCAGATGTGAATCAAGGGCAATTAGGACTCATTTTATGGCCCTAATCAACATGCATCAAAATACTTCTCCTGTTGTAATTTCTATGTGTAACAAATTGGTCAGATTTAAATTGCAAGCTTCAAAATCTGAAGGTATACATCGATTGAGAACCAAGAATGCATATTTTATTATCCATTTTCATTTTTAAGTCAGAATTAGTAACAATATAGTTGAAATGTTCAAACATGCATCATTACATGTATGTAATGACTTCAGGTGAACAAAAAGTTTATGTATAAGAGTTTTCCCTGGTTTAAGAACTTTGCATTTGTCTGCTCAAACTTAATAACACAAAGAGTGTTGAATATCAAAATGTAAACTAAGTGTTGGGGGTGGGGGCATGGTCTTTTTCAGGCTACGAAATATCAACTCACTACTTACTTCTTCAATGGCGGTTGTGGTAGCAATTTTTTTTTAAAATTTCGTTTCCAATGCTAACACTATTAGCTTGAATTTTTTCTGCTGTTTGGGATGGAATCCAGTGTTCCTCATCAGCACGAGACATAAACATATATAATATTCAGAATTTTCAAAGTTACAACAGCTTCTTTGATGACGAGATTGGTGGCAGGGAAAAAATATATGAATGAAATAAAACAGTGTCAGAGGAACTAAAATATGTGTGCATGGTGCACAAATAACACGTAGCATTGATAGAATCTTGTAAATAGTCAAGTTCTAACACTCTGAATTAAGTTAATCGGTAAAGAAAATTTATATTTATAAAGTGTCTGTTCTATCTTGTTTAAGTTATATTAGAAACTTTGTATCAAACATTTCCCTCATTTTTTTGAGTCACAGTATTATACCACTGCAAAACTCCAAGTAACGGTCGAACAATATCAGTGACCTGTGTGTATTTAAGCTTCTAGTAGCTATGTCAAATTTACGATTGTCAAATCCAAATAATTTGGTCTGCATAAGTGCAGATATTTATCAAAGTAAATCCACTCAAGTCTTTAATGTCTCCCCCTTCCTCTGTGATTAATTCCAAATTTTAGATTTGATTTGGTCTGTATGGACATCAACAGATGAAATCAACTAAGTGAGCATTATGAGATAAAGGATGTCGAAGTGGTACGTGTAGGCTCGTACCGAAATAACAAGAGAAAAGGGTGAATCCAACAAGCTTTATAAAGTTTAAGAAAATAATTTATTTCCCTAGAAAACAATGTAAAAATTGGAAATAGGACTTACGATTTGCGAATAGAATCCAAAATTTAATCCTAAGATTGAAAAATACAAGTCCTATCACTAAACAGTTCTAATTGAATCCGGGTTCGAATCTCGATGAAATTCCAATATGGAGGCGATAACGTCAGATGTATGTACTGATGGTAACAGATCCTCGATTGAATCACAGTTTATTATGTTTCCGTTAAACTCCAGAATAAATTTCCATTGAATTTCTTTGTTCCAGAACGTTTATAAATATAAAACATTTGTTTAGTTTTCTAGAGAATAAATTATTAAATCCAAAAAATAGATGAACTTCAAAACAATCTGGTTTCATCAATTGAAACTCCTTGTACATTGAAGGTGTGGACATACAACTCTGACTAGATCTGGTAGAAAATGGCTGTTTTAAGCCTCGAGTTTAGATCACATGGTGGTTTACGTGACAGTCTACGTGATTTCCAATTTGAACAGCGCAATAAAAAAATGAAAGTTATAACGTAGGCAAGAACAGCCCTATCTAAGAATCAAATTCTCACACTGAAAATATATAAAAAGGAAAGGCTGTTTACAATTCAGCTGACACGCGGGACGAAATGACCTTGGTAATAGCCAATCGTCTTCACTCGATGTTTAGAAGATCTATGAACCAGAGTGAGCTAAAAATAGTGCTGAAGAAATATTCTTACGTTCTAAACAAACTGAATTTTCTGGAAAAAATCGAATCCCGTGAATATAATCATTACAATAAAATGTAATGAAACAAAATTAAAATAAAAAAAGAATTTAAAACTAACACACAAATAATTAAATTCCATATTCATAACACAAGTTAAGTCAATGAAAAAGAGATTATAATAATGCATGAGGTTATTTCTGTATAGTATAGTCTAGCTATCAGCAGTCATTATCACTTATGACTTATATCTCTGTAAGGTTGGTGATTTGCCATTTTTCCAGCATCACTTGACGACATCTTGTGAAGTCAAGGCAGAGGAAAATCACTAAAATTATTGTATGCAGGTGCTTTACATGCTTGGTTGATGTCTCGGTATCTGTTAGTATTTGACAGAGTTATGTCCCTTTATCACTGCATCATTAGTCTATTAGAGCATGCTGCTTTTGATTTTGACATTATTGTGGTTAGCCATAAATTTTGCTAATGCAAGGCACTGAATTTGTAAAAAGTCAAGAGATGGTGAACCTTAGGATTCATGTTGTTTTGGGTTTAACACCATTTCTTAGCACAAGATAGGCTATATATGGCAGGCGCTATAATTGGTGGAGGATGAACCCTGTAAATCACCAGTAAGAACCACTGACCCAAGGGAAGCTACTGACAGCTTTCTCACATATCCTTATTGGCAAAGCCTGAGACTCGAACCTCCATGGACTGAGGTGACATGGCAGTGATTCTTAAAGGTGAGCAGTTTAGACCACTCAGAGAAACTTTGAGTTACATGAGCTTATGAAAACTTTTTTTAAAAATGTTACAAGATGGTAGGTGCAAATAAAGGGTCTGCAGGAATGGGTCTCTGTCCAAAAGTGACAATAAACAATTCAGAATGATGCATTTTTTCTAATTTGCTAATGAGGTTTTGTTCCCCAAGTTTTGTTTAGTCTGAACCTGATTTCCAGTGATACTGATGGCATTTAGGATTCCTATGCCAATATGGCAAGTTTCATATATCATTTTCATTATGTTACTACCTAAAATGATATAATTTTATATTCGTTACCAACCACCTCACCCCCATTTCTTCTGTGATTGTGTGAACTCATTATATCACTGCATATTTTTTGCTGTGGTTAAAAGATTTTGAAATTAAACTGATTTCATTTTGGATTTCCACACATGGCACAATGGGAGAAACCAAGAAAAATTCACACATTGATTATTACAATCATATCAACATAACTACTACAAAAAGTGACTAGTTACCACACAGTGGCTTGGGAGATAGGCAAACTTAAGTCAGTTTCCACCCAGTGGTTCATGCAGTGGACATGAATTTTCCAAACTTTGCTCAGTTACCACCTTTTGGTTCAAGTATAAATTTTCAAAAATTTAACATGGGGATACTAATATCACATGGCTTTAGGCCTTTGAAATTCCTATATCCAACTGCATGGGTATGGGCTACTGAATATCCAAATGTAGATTGCCCACTGGGAAGGGAGAATTCTAATGTTAATTATGAGGTAACAGCTCTGACATTGTAATTAAGACTTTGAAAGATGTACAGAGTTAGTACGATTCGATTTTCATTGGATGTAATATACTGTGTTGTAATACTGAATTGATAGTTTGGGTTTTGTCATTTTCTAAATATCATCAGATAAGGAAAGAGAAATCTTGAAACTGTGAGTAAAATATCTGAAAAATATTCACCAATAGGCAAGTTAATGTTATGGAAACGTTGAAGACTTGTAAGAAACTTCAACATTTTCAGAAACAATGAAATCCATCCATATTTGCAAAGATCTTTCCTGGCCAAGGTATTTGATCCACTTCACTCTGCATCAACCCCTGGCATATGTAGGTAACCAAAACAGTATCTGCCTCTCATCTATCTGATTGGATGCAGCCTAAAGAAATTGATTCAATCAGACTGCTAATTTTCTTTACTTTGGAATACAGTTCTGTATATGAACACAGTACATATCAGTTTCTCCAATTGATTACATACAATGTTTTTCCAAGTCAAGAAATGTGGGTGTCATTAAAGTTGTAATGCCCATCATGAGTTATTCCCTTTCAAAAGTTTTAGTTTGCTACAGTATGGGCAGTAACTTTCATCCATAAGTGGACACTTGTTCTGAAACATCATGTCCACTAGCTACATACATAAATGGTTAATTTATTGGGTCAGCTACTACATGAAATAAAGTTTGATTTATGAGGTAAGCTAGCTACATAAAATAAACGTTGATTGAGGGGGTCAGTTAGATAAATAAAGTAAGTGTTGATTTAGGGGTCAGATAAATATCATAAGTGTTAATTTAGGGGAGTAGTAATATTAAATGAGGTTTCTATCTCAGAGGCCCATTCCTCCTCCAAAACCCTTCTATATTAACATTTTGTCACAGCCTTGTCTAGCTCAAAATAATGACTTTCACATGATAAAGCTTCTTCTAGCATATTTCTGACAAAATATGTTTGTCGGGGAAGGGAGTCTCTGAGATTGAAACATCTCAATTACTATTACTACTAACATATTGATTCAAAAATATAATACGGGGTCCTTCTCTACGTTCAACAGATTTCTGTACACTCTCTCCCCATAATCAACTCCGGGTTGAGTGCAAAAAGAGCACCCACCACGTGGTGACATGGTGGTAGAGCGTGCGTTTGTCTGTTGAAGTTCAAGGATGTGGCGGAACCTCAAACTAGATAAAGTCTGTATTATATATAAGCTGACCACGAACTAGGATAATCGAGATCAACTTCAACAAAATAACTGACATTTTCTGGTAAATCTTTTTCAGTTTCTTTAAGAAATTGATTTGGTGTTATCCAATGAAATCCATTACACGGCATTGGCTCTGACATAGCATAACAAAATAAATTAATAGGGCCCAGATAAATAATATAATTTGACGGTAAATGTTTTTCGTAATTTTTATGTATTTATTATTAGTTACCGTATATTTTTGTTATAGCGCTAATTCCGCCGCGAGTTCCTTTTTGAATAAAATTAAATATATCAACATCAGTTAAGAGATCTAATTCTCTCCTGTTTGTTTTTAGCTGTGCATCCTATGACACTCCTGGGGCAGAATAATACCAACATGGATCTAATCCATAATATTCATGACTAATTTTACGAAAACTCTCGAAAACATCTGCTAGTAATAATACATCTGTTTTCAAATATAAATCATGATAATCACCAAGTGTCTTACAACCAAATTTATTCCACATTTCCTGTGCATATCTGTACTAGTCATCTGTACTATTTTCATTTTCTAACCGAGAGTAAAATTTATCTTTGTTAGGAAAAGAGGTTTCATAAAATCTGCTCCAGTCATCGAGATACTCATACGGAAAGAAACCTTTTCATGTCAGGGAGACGTAGTCTCCACCAAAGCAACTTTTTAAATTATTGAAACTGCTACAGCCTTTTACAGCTCATCTTATGGTGCTGCCATAAATTGCAGACTGTAGATGAAACGTAATTTGCCAAGCGTAACTGACATATAGTTTTCAAAATTGTTTGGAATACATTTTATTATATTATTTAATTTTAGTTTAGATTTAATTTCCTTATCACCAAATGCTTCGAGAATGATATGACTATCATAACCACGAAAATTGTGTAAAACGACAGGAATAAAATCTGGCAAATGAAATTTCTAGTTACAATTATTATGTGCTGCTCGGTTAGATGACAGTGATCACGCACTTTATCGTTACCTAGAGGTTTCTCGCAGATATGACAATTAACTGCCTTATCGAAGTCAAGTTGTGGTTTGGATGTTATTTTTATTGGAGCTGTTCTGGATAATCTGTTGAAAATTTAATAACATCGTCTATTAAATATTTTTTAACTACACGACAGGACTTTTACATCTGTATAATTTTATTGGACTTGAAAAAATATCGTTAGCGTAACAAACTACTTTATAAGCTGCTCCACAGGGAACATGTTGTTGTATTTTTCTGGTGCTTGATTTATTTGGATCATTTTCTGCGCCTGCCACAGGAACAAGTAGACACTCGAAATCAGCATAAAGAACAAACGGAATATTTAATTATGATTATAATTTTTAAATTTTAATAATTTTTCTTTTTCTCCTGGCATTGTAATTCTTTGAACATTAACATAGTATTTAAGATGCTCTTGCAGTTTTTCATCTTTAGAAAAACCTTGTATACAACGGTAGTAAAAATATTTCTTATTTTAATTTTTATCATGTTATCCAGCTGTAGTGTCCTTTATAATATAATAACTTCATTGTATTTTGTGTAAGAAAAGATGAAATATATCTCGGGTAAACATTTTCTTTTTCATCTAGTCCGAATATATTTCTAGAAATATCGTTTTGTTTTCAAACTTTGGTATCTGATTCTCTGCCACTGGAAAAGTAATCCCATTAAAATTTAGCTCGTCTTTGTACGGCAAATATATTTCAACGCGATCAGAGTTACAACTTTGAGGATGTCTAGCAGACAAAATTGCCCAACGATAACATTCGTTATCATGGTTTTTGACATTTATACATTTTTTATTTCATAAGTTTATGAGTGAGATCAACGTAAGAACTACTGCGAAGTTCGTTATATTTCGTTGTGTGAAATAAAACTTATTTTATCTTTTCAAATTTCCAACCTGATCCTGATGCAGTAAATTCCTCCAATTTTTTTATTTATTTCTTGATGTATTTCATAAGCGACTGAGGAAATATTTGTTTCAGCTAATTGTTTTCATGATTTAGCCGTTAAATATGGTTCAGCAATCTCGTTGATGAAATCTACATTTTCAAAGTTTATATCAGGTATATCTTTTTGAAGTCCATGCAACTTTGATAAAATAACATGATACTGCACCATTAGCTTGATTCCCTTATGAACTGCAAGTTCTCCCGTTACAATCGGATGCAGAAGATGAAACAAATTTGTAGAGTTAAAATTTACTAAAAGGATTTATTTATCGAACCGATAGCTGTTGTCAAATGCTGCAAAAACAGTGGCTATTTTTGTAGGTTCTCCTATAAGGCTCTTTTTGGCTATATCACGTAACTTTAGCATTGTTATATAATGTAATATTATATTTTAGTAGATTGTTCGATCGATATCTCACCGCACACTGCGCACGCGGTAGTTGAATAATCAATTAGAGGTATAAAATGCTTATAGTATAATGACACAAAATCTGACAAGCGCAAACGAGCAAGAGTACTATTATGTTCACCCCAAGTATAAATCATACGCGGGAAATATGTTAGGGTCGGTGATCCGCATGAAATACGGACAACCGTTTGGTAAATCAACACCAGTTGGAATGATGATAAGTGTTAGAGGAGATAATACTGAGAAAGTAGAAATGTTTTGGAAAGATTTTATTTATACGTTATTTTGTAGAGACATACCAGCTGGAATGGAGTATATTATGTCTAAGGCGCGCTTATTGATGATAACATTGAAAACTTGTCTTTACAAAACGAATTTCAATCTCATCCCCTGTTCGATTTTTACGAGACGAATGATAATGGAATTATTCGAAGAAGAAAAACTAAAAAAGTATTAGGAAAAATACAGAAGGACGGCAATCTTAGAATAAGTGTCAGAGGAACACAAACAGATCAAGTTGGTTATCAATCAAATCGTTTTGATTACGAAAGTTTTTTACGGACCTATACCCGATGGTTTAGTGATATACCACACCAACCGTATTAAAATAGACAATCGTTTAGGGAATCTCGAACTTGTCACGCCAAAAGAAAATAGCAGACGAGGACGAGGTTGTAATGGGTCAAATTTTAGATGTCCGGTAAAACCTGTTGTTTCAATAAATTTAGAAAACGGAGAAAGACTAAAATTTAAATCGATTTATGCTGTTGCTCAATACTATAAGATAAATCCGGCAATAGTTAAATTTGTTGCAGATGGAATAACAAATACGGCAACATCACAATCAACATTCGACAGAAGTTTTTATAGTCATATGATGATTAATAATATTTTCTAGCTCGTTTTAAATAAAGCAAATGTGAGCAAACCCAATAACATTATCTTTGTTAAAGTTTAGTGTAATAAATGTTCTGTCATTAAGTTTATTTTTTCTGCCGCTGTTAGTCGAACCTTATCAGAATCACCTTGCATAACAATGACATCAACAGAATAAGAACTATACCCTGATAAACATTTTCGTACTGCTTCAGCTAATTTTCCATAATTTAATACATTAACTTTCTGATGATATTTTATCTCGTTAGTCATAATAATTATTATAAATTAGATAAAAATATAATATGGACTTGATGAAACGGTTTGCTGATATCTATGCTGATGATAATTTTACAGCAGGAGATGCTACAGTCGTAGATAAACACGACTCGGTTGATTACACAGAGGATGACATTCTACTTAACAACGACGACGACAAAAACGAGATTGTAGGTGTAATTGATAACAAAATACAGCAGACCGAGAACTGGTCGATATAATGTAAAATATCATATCACAAAGACAGTTGTGAAATTTAATGTTTTAGTAGCTGAAAATCAGTCCTTTTGGCGGTTGATAAAACCCTTTTTAAACATTAGAATTCCAGACCGACAGAAACATATAAAATTTGATTTTATATTTGTCAGAATATTTAACCTAATGACGATTTCTGAGTATCGCAGACGATATCTAATATCGTTATGTAAAGCAATAAAATGTAAATGTATCAAACGTAAGTACGAGGAAATCTACAAAAAATTATTTCATAATTTGTTTGGTTGGTTCCCAACTATCAAATTTATCGCTATAACCGCGCCACTTGACAAGGCTTTTATTACTACGCTTTTTAATTACTCGTCCGATAACGAAAACATCTTGTTCAGTTTTTTGTAGTTCTTGTTCGTAAAACAACCAATTACAAGCTCACCTGCTAGATCCTTTAGCGTATATGTTACAGGTATTGTCATTAAAACTTTATGAACAACAAATATTTCTTCGGTCCTGTTTGGAATAAATCCTTTTGCAAATGTTTTTTTCGGCAGAGAAATTCTAAATTATCACCAACTTCAAATTTATGTCTGCAGTACATGTTTTCATTTGCTAATATTGGATTTTTAATTGCATCATTTGGTGACGTTTTTATAGATCTGTGCTTCGTGCTATTAAATTTATCAGCAATTTGCTGTAGATTGCTAATATATTATTAGTGTTTTTAGCTGTCAAATGTTTATGTATCAGCTCGATCAGTGTACGATTAAATCTTTCGACTACGACTCTTTTCCGCTCATTTCCTGTAACACATTTTTTGATTATTTTGTTACAAAATTGCTCACATATTTAATTGGCCTGATTTATCCGAAACGGGTACACTAAACGCGTATTTACTAAAAACGTCAATAACTTTAAACAAATATTTTTTACTATCGTTAAACTTAGCAAGATTTGAAATATCTACTAAATCAATTGCCCAGAGATAGTCAACAGCGTTTGCGACAACCTTACGTCGTGGAAACTTTTTTTTTAGGTTTATATAATTCTGATGCCCCAGATCATCATACAATTCTTTTCCAAGACCTAACTTATATTTTGTTCCTATCATGCCTTGAACTAACTTTCTATCAAATCGTTCTCTCATATTTACAGGTTTCATATCACGTAGCTCATCTAACATTATCTTATCACAGCCAGACTTATCTTGCTCATTATCACGATAACAGATATCATGACGCATTGCTATTGCATCAACTTGATTATAAGGCTCTTGTCCTGGTAATGGATTATCGTTTTCGTCCAATTGTTTGTTCAGTGGATTGTACAGCTCAGTGTATTTGTGGCCAGGCAATGTCCATCCTCCTTTTGGTTTCGGTAATTTCCCAATACATTTGTGGATGTCAATACCGCTTCTAATTAACTGACGGCGATTGAATGATTGACAGTATGTAACAATTTTATCTTGTTCGATACAAAGATCTGTATCACAATCACAATTACATTTTATTTTATTTTATTTATTTTATTTTTAAATGGTCGACAAAATATTTGTCAGCAAAAAAAAATTTCTTATAAATCTGAAAATATTTATAAATTTTAACAAATCTGTTATTTTTTTAAAACTAATTATTGGTTAAAACTTCTGTTTTTTCAAGGGAAAATTAAAAAAAAATCAAAGAAAATCAGTCTAATTTCTTATTTTTTATGGTCAAACCTCGAGGGATTTTATACTTCATTTTTAATACTTTTTTTAAATAAATCTTGCAATCTCTTGCTAAAAAGTCATTAAAATGGACCAAAAAAAAAAAAAGACAAAAATCAGCAAAACTTAAGAAATTTCGACTAATATTTTTCGTTTTCATCAAATAATTGAAAAGATCAAGTACAAAATCAGTCGAGGTTTGACCCTTAAAAAATAAGAAACCAGACCAAAAAATATTTACCTTCGGCAGTTAATCATCTACCAAAATAACTCCAACTCCAATTGTAGATTTCAGAAACATACTTTTTTTTTTCTATCACAAACAGCACAAATGCTTTTTAACATCATTCTATTATTATTTGTTTTTTCCGTTGTCTCATCTTTATTATCTGTTTTAGTTTTACATTTGAGACAGTATGTTGACATTTTTATACTTGTAAGTTTAGATAAAATTAACTGCAACCTCATCGTTTGCCAGAGAATTTTACTTGCTAAATTGTAAAGGAAACATTAAAAAATCAGGATCTCCGGAGTTTCCACTTCGGCACATCTTTCGGATAAATATAATGCAATAATAACCACAGGTGGATGTTCCAACCTGTAGTTGATTAGAGGAGTAATTAAGTTTTTGAAATTTTTAAAAAATATGTTTTGGTTTTTTTTTATAAGATCACTCGGAGGAAGTCCGAACGAATCAAAATAATTATTATCGTAGACATCAACCCAGTGAGTGCCAGATCCATCATTGAAGTTTTGTATATTTACAATACACGAACCACCTGCTGGCACACTATCTAATTCGTCTTTAGAATACACTCCACGAAATCCGACAATGTCATTCATTTTTTCAATTATGTCAAAATTACTCAACGGCGTCTGGTGCCTGGTAGTCCTATCCCTAGCAGATTTAGGATTAGGCTGCCTGCTAACCCCACTAAAAGTGGAGCGAAATGAATAATTCCTCCTCGTGTTTTTTTTTTGGCGCTCGAGAACGCTTCGTCGTCGTCTTCTTTGTTTTAGATTTTGTCGCTTTGGTTGGCATGATATTATTTATTGTTACATAAAACCGCTAGTCCAAGTGTTCCTAGTAAAGGTAAATTTTTTGGTATTGCGCTACCTATTACATAAAATGCTTGTCCAAGAAAACCACCGTGTTTTGAGATCGCTGTTATTTGTGCAAGAGATAGTTTGAGAACAAATGGTTTTCCCCGATTATTTTTATTGATTTGCTGTTGCGTCAACATTATTTCCACTGCTCGACAGAAATCCATAGAGTCTCTAGGGATACGATTAGAGAGACAGAATTGCATTTGGCAACCGCTGCTGATAATTTTTTTATTTGGCCGGGCGTTAGGTATATTTCTCTGGTTGTGTATTCCGTTTTCATTTTATAATTGTTTGTCACACAATACTCACACTTGGACGGTCATCCTTCCCTTGGTTGCATCCATTGTCAAAAATCTTTCACTGACAACTAGCGCTTGTACGTTATACTGGGCTGGAGGCGGGCCAAGCGTCCAAGTGACCTCAATATCAACAGTCGATCCAATAACTGGTTCGAAATGCTTTGATATGTCAAAATAAAAGATAGGATACAGTGATTGAAATTCCTCTAATGATATCTGAGATCCACTGTCGGCGTCCTGATATTTTTGCATAGCATCCATAAGGTACATGTACGGCCGAGATATGATTCTGGTGGTGTCCACAGTAAAATTGCATTCGATCGCACGTTCAGGATATTGTTTAGAATTTATTTTAACAAAGGTTCTATCAAATACGCATTTGTTCATTTCTTGATCATTACGACGTGCCTCTCGTTGAAATACGACGAGCAAATGTGGAAGTAATTGTTCTCTTGACGTAGTTGTAACACGCCAGGTGAAATAAGTTGCGTTAGGAATTGCTGTTTGGTAAATTTTGTCTTGCTCGATCTAAAATAAGTGTATATTTCATTCCGCGAAAAACTTTGATATATTCACGGCAAAATCCAAAGATTGTGCTTAACGGAAGAATCATTAATATTTGGCGAGATTCTGCGGCAAGACTTTTCGGTTTGGCATAACAATAGTTATATTGCTGTCACTGAAATCTTGTGTCCGCTAATCTAATTGCGACTCCAATTTCCGCAGCATCAAGCAGCAGCTGAATCACCGATCAGATTATTGTTATCTGGAGTAGGAGCGCCAGCATCAGTGCGGAATTCGCTTGAAACAGCTGTCTCAAGTCCAGTATCTTTAAACCGCGTTATATTTGTTGCGATTGATCTCGAATAATGATCACTGAACGAGACGATATTTAGTATTGTCCTCGCTATAGGCAAGTGCACTGAAAAATCTTCCACGGCTTGATTGGCCAGTTTAAGTAAACTCCAACCGTTATTGACAAGTGCAATTTCTACAGCAGCTGCAATATCACCGCGTATCGCAGTTAGTAATTGACCACGCACTTCTATCACCGCCTTGTGCCATAATAGAAACACGTCCACGTCTCTTGTGTTAAAAGTTCTGACGCCAGCTTTATTTGGTTCGTTTGAGTTTTCTTCGAGATGCTCGACATACTAGAGTCGACATGCTAGAAATCTGTCACTGCGTCGTCGGTATCATGTTCCTCGGCAAGATCGAGATAATTTTTAACTGACGTTACTTATTTTAAAATCCACACAAAATTACAGCAACTGAAAAGGAGAGGGCAGTATTTGTCTTGCTTTCTTTACAAGTTTGCATATTACCTCTTCACCTCGTGGTGACAATAATTTTTTTTTTGTTGCTATCATAGCTCGTTATGCTTCCGCTGTCGGTGTAATATCTGATATTGCTCGTTTTATTTCCAATGTTGAAGGCTTGCTGAATTTAATTTTATCATTGATCTTTTGTCCTACTGCAGTGCCATCAGTGCTATTAATAGCTGTACCTGCGTCAAGTGGAATTGAGGCAACTTTACGCTCAGATCCTGGGATGTTTTCAGCTTACTTCCATAAACTTTTTTTTGTCTCTGCTTGTTATTAAATAGGTTTATAAGATTTACTCCGACAACTACGTTGTTTCGCGACTACGCGTTGCGTAGGTGTAAGTAATACGTGACAATTTCATTGTTAAGATCTATTAGTCGTCCTGACTGATCTGTTAGTTGCATTGTTATGCTGGTTATTTGATTTTCAGGAGTAATCGGATAGTATATTATCTGTCGAGGAGTAATTTGCATCAATGACCCAGGCGGGACATCTGGTGAAAAACAATAGATTGTTCGACCTTGACTTCCCAAAGCTGCATAAGACCCTGGTTCAACAGAGCAATTAATCAATATTGTGTTCACTTGTGTTATGTTGACTGGCAGATCACCGTCATACGGTGCATTTTGTTCTGCAATACTGAAGTATTGTTGGTTTTTGAAAGCTAATAATGATGCGATACTAGTCGCTGGCGAATAATCGATTATCAAATTATTTTTCAATGTGATTTTGGCTCGTAGCGTATTATAGTTTGGAGTCAGTTCAAAATTGTCTGCGGCAGTGTATTTTGTTATGAGTTATCTTATCGTTTCCTAGAGATCAGTTACGTTATACGCTCCTTGTGGTATTCTAACTGGTACCCAAGTACCAGAATTAAATGTAAAGACATCATTGACATTTAATTTTACATTTGCCATAGAATGCCATACTGTAGCAGAAATTATTCCGATTTCGTATTGTCTACCAGGATCTAGTATTATTGGCGGATTATAGTGTACAGAAAATTTTGCTCTGTCGCTTGTTGTTTGTGACGAGTCGAGTATAATGTTGTTGACATTTATATTAAAGTTGTTAGATAAGATCGCTATGTAAAATTTCTTACACGGATGATGTTAGTAATCTGCTCGATCTAAGATTATTTAATATGTCTACAATTTCGTTGTCGATTTCAGTGCTTTTACTACCTGCTTCTTTTGATGATATTAATAACAATAGTCTGTCAACCAGTTCGGCGTTTGATGTAGAAACTTTAACGCCAGATCCAGTTCGTTCCTCTGGTAATCTTTTATCTGGTTTTTTTTTTTTTGTTATACTGATTAAACAGTCTTTTGAAATTCCAACCTTTGGTATATTCGTCTGGTCTAGTTCTGTACTGTCTAGCTCTCATAAATAAAGCCTTAATAATAATTCCATCTCTCATTTCATCTAACGTAGCCAGCATTTCTTCATCTGTTTCAGCTTTTTCAGTATCTTCTTCAGCTTTCAAAAAAATCATAATATAGTTTTCTTAAAATATCCATTAGTTTATTGTAATAATAATCAAACCATTTTCGAATGTTATTAAAATCGGTAAGTTTGTCTTTCATTAAATATATTTGAATAAAATCATTAACTTCAGAATCTTCTATTTTCAACCCTACTTGTTTTTTGCAAAATCTTATTTGCTTTTTAATAGGCATTTCTTCTATGATAATTCCTGCATTCTGTTTTGTTTCTGGGATAATTATAGAGTTTCTTTGGTAAATTTATTATTAACTTCTTTAACTCAGCAGGATTAACCGTCATTTTTGTAATAGCATGTTGAAGCGCAAGAGGTTTATTCTTTAATCTGTCAAATTCAGCCTGTAGTGCAACAGGATCAGCAATGTTTCTTACAAGTTCCTCTTGAATATTTTTAGTTTCCTCTTTTGATCTTTCTCCGAGTAAAACTAACAAGCCTTTTTCTTGCATTTTTTGTTTCAGTTCTTCTGGAGATATTGTTGACACTTCTGGTTGTTTACTAAGTACTGCTTCGGTAACCGGTTAAAACGTTTAGCAGTTTCTTCTTCCGCTTGAACTTGTCCTCGACGAGCTTTTCCACTTTTTCCTTAAAAGCAGCTCGAGTTGTAATAAATCTTTTTAGAAATTCAATATTTTGTTCTTGCTTTTCCATTGTTTAATTTTTATACGCTCTATATAATTCATCTATCGAAATGTGTCTATATGTGCGCGAGATAAATCGAATTACATTTTTTGTTACTCGATAATGAAAAATACGACTTAATCTTATTCATCTCCTCGTTGTTTAGAGGAATATCGTCAAATACAATTATTTTATGCTCGGACGAATCAAGTTCTTTAACTGGCATTAATTCATTTGGTTGTTTTATTAAAAATATATCATCGTCAGCGTCAAGCTCATCACGAAGATTATTATTGTACTCACTCAATAATTTGTATTTATCCTGTTGAGGGTTAATTGTGTAAATATATACCTTATCGTAGGTAAAGTTATGGCTAAATAAGAGATTTAATAATATATTTGTTTTACCAGAGCCTGTACGACCAACAATAAAATAATGACAATCTGGAAATTCGTTATTATGTTTATGTTTGATTAATCGTTCAGTGTCAGAATTTAATATCGTTGACTTCGCCATTGTTGTTATACAATTTTATGTTATACATTTTATACAATATGAGTTACTACACAAAGTTTGGAACAGCACTTACAGGATCTGTTTCCGCTGACGAACCAATCAATACAACCGCCGACACAATGACAGATCATTTATTAATGCCCAGTCATCGAATACTTGGTTTAGAAGTAGATTATCCGCCACCAAAGGTCGATCTTACTCAAGCGGTAAGTTATTCACAATTAAAAACGATCGACAATAACAAACTATCACTGACAGGAGAAATTGTCAGCGGAAACTTGGATATGTCAGGGAAAAAAAATTTGGAAACCGCGTATCCGCCAGCAAACTGAAATCAACCTCAAGTGGTAAGTCATTTAGAATTGAAGTATGTGGCTAAGAACAAGCTTGATTAAACCGGTGGAACGGTTACAGGTAATATTAATATGTCGAATAAAATATAGTTGGGTTGGAAACTATATATCCATCAGCAAATGTTGATAATACACAATCTGTAAGTTATGTGCAACTCACATCTGTTGACGATAACAAGCTGAATAAAGTTGGTGACACATAAACAAGTAGTCTTGTAATGAGCAATTACTCAAGAATATCTGGATTACCAATAAATTTACCACCAGCTGATGATACCGATGTTATTAGTTACGCTCAGTTATGAGAGCATTCACCTCGTATTTAAGACAATCCGGTGGACCAATGTGAGGTAACATAAATATGAGAAATAATAAAATAACGACGACATATGTTCCAGTTAACCCTAACAATCTGACAAATAAAGCGTATGTTGACAGTCTGTCTAGTACTGTAAAAGGAACAAAAAACAATGTTGGGTATATTCCAACACTTTATAAGGCAACTGATAACGGAGTTGGGTTTGAGGTAAGCGCATCAACTCATTATCCTGAAAATTACACTCATTGCGCTTTCTTTTATAGACAAGAATGGGCGACAAACGAAGAAGTTGAAAACATTTGGATTAAAATGAAATGTCCTATTGTAGTTGCTATTTGGCAATTTCATTTGCGAGGTCGATTAAACTCTAGTGTTGGTCGAATTTATAATTGGCGATTGGAAGGATCAAACGATGATATCAACTGGGCAACATTATATAGCACAGAGAACACGTATATTTCAACAACACAATTTTTTATGATCCCGAATGTAAATGCCATTAACAAGTACTTATATTTTCGAGTTTAAGTTGTCGCTGCTGAACATCTGTTTCCAGGAATGACTGCATTTCAAATATACACATTCGATGATCAAATTTAATCTAATATTGTATAATAATGTCAGAAGCACCAATTATAAACGTTGCAAGAGAATTTTATGATAATATTTTTACAGCTATAAAGGTGATTTAAAAACATATGATAGTAGCGACGAAACATGAGCGGTGAATAAAATCATACTTATGAAACGTCTTGTCATTGAATCATTTAACTCTCAGTTGCCGGAAGATATGAACAATTTTATTCGCGTTATGTATATGCGAGGACCACAATTAATAGAAGCAAAAGAAAGCTTTGATATTATAAGCAGATATTGTCACCCTGATGATTGTCTAGAAGAGCAAAAATAAGTTGAAAACCTGCTTAAAAAATATTGCTTCAGCTTGACAAGGAAAATATTGATACAATAATTCAATCAGATCTGTTAAAAGCACGAGCTTATGGTACAAGAACACTGGAAGAAAGACGAATAAACGAGAATCATTGTCATCTTGATAAACTAGCAGAAACTAAAACAATAAAAATAAAAAGAAAGAAGGAGTTATACAATAGTTTTTCAAATGACATATTTTTAAGCATCTTGGTATGTACTACCACGACAAAGAAACCCCAGTTAAAATAGTTGGAACGGAGTTAATTATTAAAGTGTACTCAAACGCAATTTTACCAATGATAGGTAAAAAACCAGAATTCGATCCGATTATTGTTAACATATCTCTAGAGATAATCAAACATTTTGACAAGGAAATTGATAATTTCAGTGACGTTGATCGAGAAAAGTTTTCTGAAGAAGTCAAACAAACAAAGTTGGAAGTAAAGATTGATTCTTATTATGACATAAGTGAGAAAGACGATGTTCCACTTCCATCGCTCCAACTCTTTACACAATTGTCATTACGAAATTATTACAATGAAATTGAGATAATACTCACGAAACCATACAAAAAATTAATGTTAAAAGTAGCTTATCTTATTGGTCTTCTTACAATTGAACGAGACAGACTCCGAAAATCAGTGCTAATATATTTTGTATTCACATTGGCAATTATCAGACATCTTGTCCTCAAAAAATTTACTTGGATCAAATAAGTTTGGTACTTGGATTTATTGATGAAACGGAAAGAGAATACGGTAATTTGGTGAATAAAACAGATTTGTATGAACGTGAAGTAGAAAGTACGTTTGATTCCTACAGTTGGTTAAAGAAAAATGAGGTATTAACAGATGAACGATATAATGGTACTTCATCAGATGCTTATAACAAGTACAGAGATTTTATAGCTGATCCAAACAATAATATGTTTCGTGAGTTTCTTAATTCAATTGTTGGTACTGTAGCTTTTAATATTGTATAAAAATTGTAGACAAATATTGTATAATGAAGAAGAAAATCCAAAACAGGATGTGGATGCACTACTGCAATATTACAAATTTTAACATAAAACAATCTGGTGTGTAAAACAATGTTACAAGTATTACAGCAGAATACTTGGAGTAATATCATATTTACCACTGCTCAAAACCAGCTAAGGTATGATCTCAATTGGAACATCATTAAACCTGTTTTTATTAATAACATCTGGTGTTGGTGTTTCTCTTTCAACAGCGTGTACGAAAATTGAACCTTGACTTCAGACCAAAAGAAAAATTCATGTAAAACATCAAGTATCACTTATAGAATATTTATTGATATTTATTGATCAGATACGATCTTACTGCGAGGCGTAAAATATGATATGGACGATTTAATACGCGAGTTTCGTATTATTGACAGTATCTTAACAAATATTCTACCAATGAGCATCAGCAGGTATGAAAAGATTATCATAAAATATGGTTACAGAAGTAATAGTAAATCAGCTGTTTCTATCTCCGAGACCCCCTTCCCCCGACAAACATATTTTATCAGAAATATGCTAGGAAAAGCTTTATCATGTGAAAGCCATTATGTTGAGATAGAGAAGGCTGCTGACAAAATGTTAACATAGAAGGGTATAGGATAAAGAGTTGTTGGAGATTGAAACCTCATTTACTATTACTACTAGGGGGTCAGTTCGATAAATAAAGTAAGGGTTGATTTAGGGGTCAGTTAGCTGAGTAAAATAAAATATGATTTAGGAGGTCAGCTAGCTACATTGAGTAAACTTTGATTATGGGCATAGTAGAATAAATATCCTTGTAAGTTGAAGATGATGTGCTGCAGGCAAGGCAAATCAATGCTAATAAGTTGATTTAGGGGGTCAGTTAGCTTAGTAAAGTAAACTATAACATAGTCGGTACACTTCGCCTACAGTGTGTGCAGTTTCATATTTTTGATATTATACGTGTGAACATATCACTTTATGTGATTCTGATTGGTCCAAATAAGCCCATGAAATTATTGTGCAGTATTCTCTTTACTGATTGGCTGGGATCGTGAGAAAACGTTTTTAACCCCGCCTTCTGGAATGTTTTGTTTTGAATGAACATTTGTTGGCGGCCATTTTTTAACTCGACTCGCGAAAGGAAATTGAGGAAAAATTATCTCGGCTGTCTGAATATGGATATATTACCCCCACAGGGGTTTGTTATGTCATGTTTAACAATATCATCATAAGAAAAATGGCGTAAAACTACAAGACAAGAACAACAATAAGAAGTAAACCTAAGGGTATTGCTTATTTGATAGCGGGTGGCGGGGGGGGGGGATATCTGTAACATAGATATAGAATCCACCGTATATACAAGCGTGGTTTAAATGTTAACTTAAAAAGGTAAATAAACTCACCTCTGTTCACAGAAGAATCTGGACATAAATGGGTCTTCTAACTGACAGAACTTTAGCCAACCACATCATCTCTACGCAGTATATATGGGATGCAAATCCAACTCGAATAGAAATTTGTTTACGTCTTCTGTACAGTCTATTGTTCCAGCTCAAATACTGCAAATACCCCCTCACAAATGCATTGCAGTAAATGTGGGAATTTTTGCATCCAGTAATCCTATTTCACATGACAATCGCAATAATGTAACGTTTAGTTCTGAAAGTGACATTTTAAGGTGAACATGTACTCTGGGCCTACTGTACTGTGTCAAACAATGTGGCAGCATCACATCGCATTGATCATTCTGTTTTGAAAAATGATTTTGTCGTTATCAAATGTTCTGTTTATTCGGATGGAAGCTTTTTCTTTGATTTATAGTTCATAAAAAAGTACAATCTACTTTTACCAGTTCAACTTTGTTTGGGACTGAATTTTATGCACAACAAATGAAAGGTGCACAGTCTGTCAGAATGAACGAAATTATTCGTTCTTCTTTCTATCTAAATAATTTCCACCGAAATAAAAGCTGTGATAAAAAGAATCTCAAATGGGTAATGATTTAATATTAAATTTATTAAACTCGTTGAATAATGTCCGCTTTTTCTCGCCAAGGCTCGCAAAAGCTGGGCATTATTCAACTCGTTTCATAAATTCAGTATTAAATCATTACAAATTTGAGATCCTCTATATATGATTTAGGAGGTCAGCTAGCTACATTAAGTAAACATTGATTTATGGCATATCGGATTAAATATCCTTGGAAGGTGAAGATGGTGCGCTGCAGGCAAGGCAAAATATGGCATATCAATGTTAATAAGTTTAATGTGCAAGCGAAAGTGATTGGATTATAATGTAATGTTATTAAATTAACACAGACAAAATGTTCAAAGTTTGTTTTTAATGAGGATCCTGTTTTACCAATTCCTTATTTATTTTTCATATGTATACAAACTCTCCTTTAGGAAAAGGACTGCCTTTTCATAGTATGTGTAATTCATATATATATATATATATATATA
>JAECUM010029432.1:47500-48661 GCA_016617855.1 Megalonaias nervosa | reverse complement strand
TTCTAATCTATCTGAATATCCATCAAATTACATCACCATTGAATCTTAATATATTTTATTGTTTATTCTCGTTCGACAGAAAGCATCACGTAGGAACATAAAACTTTCAGGTCAAGAGAATTTATGGTCCCCTGGTAAGCAATAGTTGTAGGAGCTTCACTGAACTCCACGTATTTATAAGAATCGTGAGGAAAGCGAAAGTCACATGAGAATATGCAGAAAGAATGCGCTGTACTAATGTTGGAAGACTTGAATATTTAATTTGTACGAGGATTCTTGGTAAAACAACTTAAACGATTCGAGCGAACCAACTTTAAGTTTCGCGCAAAAGTTTAAATATAATAAAATCGAGAGAAAACATTAATATGATAGGTGAGTAAGTATCCAAAACGATGGGTTAATTGTGGTAAGGTGGACCAAGTTCATGGCTCAAGCAGTCATTCACTCAGAGACCAGTTGCTGACCACTTTCGGTAAGGAGCAGTACCGATTTATGATGGAAATATTCATCACAAAGACCTCTGACTTGAGTACATACGCAGACTATTTAGCTAGAGAGATAATCAATTTAAATACAAGAGGAAAGCGAAGAGAAAATAAACATTGTGTTTATCAAAGCACGTTTGCAGTTTGGAAAGTGTACTAATCGTAAGCATAAATAAAGTTAGCCATTTAAGGAATTAGACACATTTCGTAAGATTGTCCGGCACGAGAAATATTTGTCCAGAGAGTAGAAAATGAAGCAAATATTCTATACAATTCCATTTTCGTTCGCACAATTTCGGTATCTTAGTCAGTCGATCGGATTTTGTTTTTCTGCCATGTGAGAGTAGTGATGCTAAAGGTACCGACAACGATCAGGAAGTTACGGAATTACGCGACACCTTGTGTATGGGTTCGTGGTAAAGTGCATGTTGTTAGATCAAAACAACGATCGCAATCCCGCCGCAAAATATAATTCAAAACGCATTTTCCTGAGGGGAATCATAGAAGCAATTCTATATACGACTTACATGCGAGTTAGGGGTTGAAGCGTCATCGAGATGAAGAGCGGAGAAAATTGTTTCCGGTACCGTATCACATTTTCAGGGCCGGTATGAGGATTAATGTACAGGGATTGTACAACGTTGGACGGTAGAAACTTCTTCCCACTTGTTGTACT
>JAECUM010029432.1:0-42500 GCA_016617855.1 Megalonaias nervosa | reverse complement strand
CAATATTCCACTTAATTTGATAGGACAACACGTAGAGGACCAAAGTATCCAAACTTGCTACGACTCCGTAAATGCATCAGGCACCTCAGAATACTAATACGAAATTATTTGTCTTTTTTAGGATTACGTGGGCATATTAATGGATAGCCATTCCATAAATATATTTACGAAATTTGCATGTGTCTTGCATAAATTAGTAGTTGAAAGAAGATCGAATCAGAAAATAGGTTTGTAAGTCCTTAGACGAAATTTAATCAGAAAATACTGTGTTCTTAGCTTGTATTAATATCAAGACATCACAATTCTGATTATTTTATGTCGCTGCCCTGCACTACGAAATAATATAAAATATATCTGGGGAAAAAAATTCCAAATTCCCGCAAATATTGTAGTTATATGATTAAATGAGTGTGATAAGAGAATATTTTTTAAAAATGAATTAATCTCTTGGTTTCTCTTCTTCTGGTAACAATTCTGCAAGGATAGTATATTATTACAGTGTTACAGTTATTATGACGCATTAGAACAGAGTCATAAGTTATCTTCCAACGCAGCCTTTGTGTGCTTATATGCTCGCTAAATCAACATTATTGAACGTATCCACCAACATTATACTTGTGTACGATTTATGATTTCATTACTGGAATATGTTAGATGTTAGTATAATTTCCATGTGGCTGTATATATATATATATATATATATATATATATATATATATATATATATATATATATATATATATATATATATATATATGCCTTCTTGAATAGTTTACTTTATTCATATTCTCGAGTGAACACGACTTTTGTCAATTTGTAAATCTTGCGATATCTAATAGATTTCATCGGCTGGTAGTGGTATCTTATCATTCCATGATATTGATATCTCTATGACGCAATTTACATTTCAAGTTATCTCGGCAAATACAAGGTAAAGTGTTATTCCAATCAACACTATTTATTTTATTTTTGAGTGGATTAACATACATTATTATGTTCTACCTGCTATAAATAATACTAATGAATTCAGCACGGTTCTTGCTGGAATAAGAAGTTGAAATTGTGGAATGTCCAGTAATAATATTTGTGTATTCAAAGTTAAAATTTTAAGCAGTAATTGACTTTGTCAATACTCCGCACTGAAATGTACGCTAGAATCTATTCATTTGATAATAGGATGCAACGGTTGTGATGCTAATGATGTCAGTAATGTTCACACTACCAGATTAACAAACATCCAAGTTTTTTTCAACTTAGGATAGGTAAAATTATAGAGCTAGCTCATAATGCACCCCTTCCGCAATAATATACTACAGACAAAACCTCGCGTTATACAGCACCGCAAACTTCACCTTTTATGCTCCAATCTAAGTAGAACCATGGAATGATGTTTCATTTACTTACGTATGGTCATGATGCATGTTCATCGTGAATGTAAACACTTACCCGTTTCTGAAAGGAAATAAAACATCCAATTAATGGTGTGTCCGTATTCAGACGCACTAAATCAAGGGCAGGTTTTAGATATTGCATCATTATTAAGACGCATTATAACAAGAGCAAGCTACATACATTATAAGATAAACTCAAGTACTTTCATCGCAGAGATAGAACTCACAATACATCATAGGGATGCTGTTAGAAAGTATGAATAACATGGTAATATAAATTTGACATAACAACTTCCGGTCTAAGAACTTTAATCAGATAAAGTCTGCGCTATTTTAAGCATTTGCCAGTACGAACAAGGTGCTCGCTTACGTGTTTATTGGGATGCAATTATGTATTTTTAAATGAATTATTTTTAGAGGTAAAATTATCTAGCAATATTTCAGTCGTTATCATGACAAGGTCGTAAGATAGACTTATTGTTGACGACATTTCATTTTCGATACAAATAAAAACGAGCTAACTATAATAGCAGCGAAAACGATAACTATCCTGCTACGTTTAACATTGAAACTCAGTAGAACATAAGTATGCCTACCGTATATCATCTTTATGAGATACATGCACTAAGTATCAACTAGACCAATCATACAAAATACGAATTGATCAGGAATGATCGTGGGTCGGGCAACAGTGACTGTTTTCATATAATAATATTATGGCTGAAAGAAAATAGGAAATGTGTTCAATAGGAATCTACAAACAATAGAATGTAACATCTTTGTAGCAATCATATTCAATATGGCATGTGATTTTGAAATTCGTTAGCCTTAGGTTCACCACATGCCCAACAGGCAAACAATGTAAGACATAGTGAGAGATTGAACCTAAGACACATTTTACCAGAAAATAAATATTATTTTTTTTTTTGAACGTTATGTTACGATCTAGAGAGTTATCCTTTGATATAATACATAACAACTTCCAAACGCATGCACATTTATTTCAGATACACTGCAATGTTAACCTAGAATAATTTACTAGATTGCTACTCTCAAGGTGAAACGAATCATGAAACAGGGTACCTGTTACGTTATAGCTCGTTAAAAATGATTTATTCAAACATGAGTTTTTCATTGAATAACAAGTTAAATACAGTAAACAAGAAACCACAACTAAGTTTTAAATAAAATTGAAATTAATTTTGTCATTAAATAGCAATTGTAGCCTCTCGTTCGAAAGAGGTCCACGGAGAACTATGACTGGTGTAAGAAGAAATTAATCTGTTTAAAACATTTATCATGAAACGTTGAGATCTGCATAGGAGACCAGCGTAAGTTGGCCACACTTTCTAATGTATTACATCTGCTTACGAAGCGTTTGCCTTTTGCAACTCTCTGAACAATTACTCCACATAGTTGGTGGACCACTATATACCAATATGTATGGTTCAATGAAGGAATAAGGAACGTATGCACTATTTAAATTAAGTTTGAGGATTTGACCACATCTGACGTTCTGCTACTTGCACTAACAAAAAAATTGAATATCTTCCTTGGTTGGATTGGGATCAAATATAGTGGTCGAGATTATGACTGTTGTATGAAGCATATATGAGATAATCCTCTATATGCAATTATTATCCACCTATCTGTATTGTAATGTGGCATACATACATACATACATACATACATACATACATACATACATGCATGCATAGTTGTTGTTGTTGTTGTTGTTGTTGTGGGGCTTAAAGCCATTTTTCAGCACACGATAGGCTATACATGGCGGCCAGTATTAATGGTGGAGGAAGAAACCGGGAAATCCGCGGAAAGAACCACCGACCCACGAGAAGCTACTGGCAAGCTTTCTCACATATCCACATTGGCCGAATCTTAGACTCGAACCAACGCAGACAGAGGTGAGATGGCAGTGATCCGTAACGGACAGCGCTTTAGACCACTCGGCCACTCGGGGCCCCTGCATGCATAGTCTTACTATGTGCGTATGCATCTTGTCAATAACAAATGAGACACATAGCAGAATAATCAATTACAGAATTATTTCGGTGGTTTTCAATTATTTCTACAAAAGAAATCGGCCCATGCTTTAGTCATCCCATGGCCATCACACCATCTGCATTTTCCCAAGTAAATTGACTCCCACTCTTGGCCATCATAAAATCTGACTTCATACCATCTACATTGCCACAATCATAAATTGGTTTCTGATCGTTTTGTCTTTGTATCGCTCTCATCATATGGGTACTTATGGGTACTTATATCGGTGATTTGTGTGCAGAAGAATGTGGATAATTATAGTTTCACCCAACTCATCTGATCAATTGTTGAAAAGTCCTAAAACAATCTCTTTATTTAGGGAGTTTCTGACTTTTCAGCATCCATGATCTGAGATGGACAGAGATATAACATAAATAATGATGATTTGCAGATTCAGAAGAATTTGGATATTTATCATTCATCAAAGTAATATTATCACTTTGCAAAGAAGTCCAAATCAATCTCGTTCTTAGGGAGTGTCCGATTGTTCCGCATCAATGACATGGGACTGAGATGGCGCCATATTATCTGCATTTATATTTACATAAAATGGTTTATGATGGTGTCTTCTTGTGTCGCTGTGGTCACTCACATTCTTATCGCGCGAGTCGCACGCAGAAGACTATGCATATTCTGTGATTTATGAGTCTCATCTGATCAAGAGTTGGAAAAAATCCGAAATCAATGTCTTCCTTTAGGAAGTTTCTCACGTTTCAAACTTCATGGTCTGAGATGGACAGGGATATAAAAATGGTTATGCACAGATGATTCATAATTTCATCACCAGGTTATTTATTTACAGACGATTATCTACACAGTGATTCCCAGATCACATATATATTCAAGTGTATTATCAGGTATTGTCCAAAAATAGCGATCGTGACAGAAATGTCTCACAGTTGCTCTGGCTAGGGCCCTTAGGAGATGTTATTTACCCGAAGATCTCATTCGATACAACCACGAATATGTGCATGATTCTAATTTTTTCCTGGATTTTGCCGTCTCCTGTTCTAGTTTGCAACATCGTAGAATGGATATTCAGCATATCAGGTATTGTTACAAATAGCGATCGTGACAGAATTGTCTTGCAGGTGTTCTGGCTTGGACCATGGTGGGTCTTACGAGATATTATTTACCAGCCTATCTCAGTCTGTTCAATTACAAGTCTGAATATGTATATGATTCCAATGGTTCTGGGTTTCGCAATCACCTGTTCTCGTTTGCAGCATCGTATAATGAATCTCCAGTTGGAATGAAGTGTAGTCTCAAATACGGGTAGTCGTGATCTTCTCTGCTCATATTTTTTTCATTATCTCATTCATCTGCGTCGAGTATTTTCAGATATGTCGATCGCTTTGAGATTATCTATGTTATTATCAGCACTTATGCTGATTTTATGTATTATTATATCTTATTGTATTTGACCATAAAAAGATTCATACACAAATCGAGATATTTTCGTCGTTTTTCTTCTACATTTACTCTTGCTTATCCACCATAATTAGAATTAAGTTTGGGAAAATTCGAATTCTTCACTTGTCTGGCTGTTCCATGCTAATCAGTTTTGTAATTATTGTAGATTGGTCTTCCAGTAAAAGATGCTGATATTATATCCTGTCGCATTGTATTCTCTAATTGATTACTTTCATTTCATACTGATGTAATTTCCTCATCTATGATATTTGTATAAGTTACCTTCTAGATTTCACGTGTCCTTATCGACATGAGTTTCTAAGGTAGGAAAGCTATGCTCGATGACATCGAATGTGTCGACCGTAATCCTTGAGCATGACATCGTATGTCGACGTGGCCTTATCGATGAGCTCGATCATGTCTTCTTTGTCGGTTAATCCAAGTTCAATCATGTTTTCCTTATCTTCACCATAAATATGATTAATACAGCCAATGTTTGGTTGTGCCTTCGTTTAATATAGTAGGCATGGACATCCAATTGAGACAGCAAATACTTCCTGAAGAATATGTGCATCAGCAATCTATAGTCGGCTACTTCCGACGACAATTATAATCCTGAATAAACATGTGGTAGGTAATCATAAAACTGCCATTACTGCGAAGATAAGGACATTTAAACTCCAGTAACACGATCTTGTTATTGGTGAACATTTATTAATCTGGTGAATACCTGAATCCTGGAACATCGAATATGCAAATATCATCAACTACAATCTTTGATTAGTCACTTGTTTCATGTACCTCTTAGCTATTTTCTCAAGCAAAAGAGCCCCATTTGCATGGTAAATAGGATGGTTCTTTTTGGTGACGACTTATCTTTTTATGAGCAATGTCTTTCGGTGACAGGTAAGAAATCTGACCAAGGATATATGCAATTTCCTATCCTCCATTTGTTGTCGTGATCAGATTATTCCATTCTGATGAATGCTGTTTGATCTTGTGTCTCTATGAATTTGGCTAACTCCTTCTTCAGATTTGTCATTATTATATAAAATATCATTCTATAATTGTATTTAATTTAGATCATTCGTTCACTGGATGTATCAACGATAACCATTTTTGATGAGCCACACTGAAGGCTAATAGATAGATGCTCATGATGTCATTTTTCGTTTTTCTTCCTAAGAGATTTAATCTTTCCAGACATGTAGATCTTTAATCTAGTTCTAATCTGAATTTCATCAAGACTTTGGTGGAATTTATGGGTGGGACCACAAAGAAACTTATTCACGCAGACCGACATGATTGATGATCGCATGCACAGTGATCATACGATGTTAACTTATGTGCATTTTAGATCTATAATTGATCTTCGAATGATGCACATACAATACGCGGATGTATTTTGCGTACATACCGATTAGAATTCTGCCAAATCCTCATCAGCATTCATTCCATCTTGAAACGATTCGTCTATGATTCCAGGACATTTATCTCATCAGGTGATTGGAAACACTTTAGCACGATACACCTACTCCTTATCTGGTCTCATAAAGTAAAAATTACACGCACGAATGAAAACGGCTTTTATCGTTTTTCTAGTTGGATATCTCACATTTGGGAGACTTGAGACTGTCCATCTTTCCACAATGTCCATAATTGGAATATTGTAGCAAAAACGTGACAGGGAGTGTCTTTAATGTGATGGCTTTTGCTTTTATTAAAATCCCTTATAGACAGTTGATCGAAATCGAATTTTACCTGATAAGTACAGCTGATTATCATTGGTGCTGATTTTCCATCAGGTAATATCCTTTATTTTGAAAATGCTAATTGTGACCTGAGTTCAAGTAGTGGACTACATAATCTTGTTTTTCTAGAAATTATGCATTCGTTCTGCAAGGATTTAGAATGATAAGTTGTATTATTTTTGTGTCCAGTAATTTGTTTACGGTAGAATTTATTCATTCAAATTATTTATGCACCGGAAATACAATGTGCTCTTCAAAAATAACATTCTTGCAAATACATACTTCCGATTATAGTGAAATCTCAAAAAGGATATATTTTAGATTCTATCATTGTGATCGCAGAAACGTCTGTTTGCACAACACCACAACACGGGCCACCAGAGGCACATCATCACTTCCTGCAGTGGATTCAGTTTAGATTTCCACTAAAGTTTTTTCAGAACTTTATCGATAAGTAGCTGATGAGGAAGTTAATGCATCATATAAAAAATACAAGCAATGGTTACATGTGCAGTAGTATCGAAAAGGGGCTTTCGATCAAAATAAAGCTCTAAGCAAGCGCCCACTATAAAAGATCTCATTTTCTCCGTAGTATACCCTAGTGAATAAGCGCGACGATAACACGACTCTGTGAAGCCGTTTTCGCTGATTGCATCTGAGCTCCTCGTACACTGATTATAATTTCAAACTCTTTGCATGATTTGTATTCCCCCCTGCATTCCCGATTGCTTCTGATCCGCTGACACATGTTCGTATCTGACTATAGAGACGTCAGAAATATTATATTTCCGTTAGCACTGTCTCAAATTATGTTGTGATAATCATTTTACCTTCGATAGCTACTGAGGACACTTTACTAATCGTGCTTAGGCTACTTTGAGACTCTTATATATTTTTTCGCAATAAATATTATTGGCGAAGGCAGCATGTGATCTAATTATTTTACCAGAGCCGCCAGTCAAACAGGTTACTATTTGTATGACCCCAACAGCAATTGCGACTGGCATGCCTAAAGCAGTTATTGTTGCTATAATTATAGTAATATGTGTGCCATAGTTGGTCCATGCTGCAAGTCAACAAATAACATCTGCAACGTTATGCATGCGCTTATATTTCGCGAGTATAACATTTCACATTTTAAATTCATCTGGCAGTTGTTACTTCTCTTCGACAATTTTCGCGAATATAACCTTGATGGTCCATCACACGTTTGATATTAGCAATCTAATCGAGAAGGATAATTGCTTGACGGGCTGGCCTTATGCAGCTGCATTTGGCACATTCATTTGTAACTAAGTAGTTTTGTGTACTTACACACTTACCAAACACTTGTAGAAAATGACATCCCGGGAAATACGTTTGTCTCCAGTGAGTGTTTGCATGCTTCACGGTTTACATAGAACTACATAAATATTCACCGCGCTTGGTGCCGTAAACGATCGTTCTCGCTTTTTTTGCAAGAACTGTTCCGATGCCCTATGCATCTTTGGTGAATAGCAGTCTGCATTTTCCTCTCGCCAGTCGAGTTAATGTTGATGGTTCGATACGGTCCGCTTGAATTTTTTTCAAAGTATGTTTTATCGGAACATAACGAATTTCCTACAAAATGTGGCTCTTTCTGCTCCCGGTTTTTTGGGTGAATTTTACATAACGTTTTATACAGACGTAACGCGTTTCGGTTTTTTTAAGAAGCACATTGCCTCTCCATGGATGACTCTATGAACACATATTAAAATCAATGCTTTGTACATCACGGGGTCCATATTCTAGAGAAATGCAACAAACATATGTTTCACATGTCTTAAAGTTACGATTGCATACACTGTCGAAAATTGCGGATAAATTCTTTCCGAAAACAATGAATCGTTTATGCTATATATGTTATTTGGAAACAAAATTAAATGCACCACACTTTAAAGCAAATACGTCTAGTCAAATATTAAAGTCTTACAGAAAATAAACGATGCAAAGTTAGAGAATCGGCTGTGTAATGGGGGGATGGGACGGTTGTTTTCTTAACGCCATGTTATACACATTATTGGTCATATCTTGCTGACGAAAAGTGCATTTCCAAAGGGCAAACTAAGCTAGGCAACTTTGCCAGCTCTTAACATCTATGGAACCCGTGACCATTGTTTTGCAGTCAGAAGCTTTGCCATGTGAACTAATGCATAACATAATTTCAATTATCTATTCTTCTAAATGGCGATAAATAACAATTTACATTGAAAATATGACAAACTTTGAACAATCCGGGATTAATTGAAAATCTTTATCTTCAGAAAAAAATGTCATTGTATAGAATTAACTTATGCCGCTAAAGCAGACAACATATAACTAACGATTTTGGGGGCTTTTTGTATTGTTGTGGTTTCCATCTGTAGGACTTGTTTGAAAAAACGATGCATATAAAACATGAATAAAGATTGACGTCCAAGTTGCAAAATATTGAACGCAAGATGATAGGTATAATAAGACAGATACAGTTGCGTTTGCAAGAAAGCAATTGACTGGGTTCCATCAATATATTGCACGACTCGGCTTTTAAGTTTCTACCTATATATAGGCTTTGTGCTTAAACTAAGCCGTTTTGGGCACAATTAATCACAACAAAAATATTCCACAAGGAAATGCGGCTTAAACTAAGAAAAAAGGATCTCAACTGGCAGGCCTTGAGGCTGGGAATGCCTGTCATTCGCGAATAATACGAAAGTGAACACATTGCTCGCAAATAAGTTTTTGAAAACTAGAAAACCATATGACAAAGTGCAATTCAACGAGCTTGAAAAGGCTACAGACCCTGATATTTCTGTGTTCGGTAAGCTATTTCTGTGGGAGAAAGCTGCAAAACGGACCGAAGTAAGCGGAGTATTTGTACGCGACCTTGACTTTATTCGAAAGTTAAGGGCAAGTCATTTTTCTAGGTTGTTACTCCATGACGATACTTATCCGTATGACGAAATTGCCGGAATGTAAATTCACAGGTTACACAAAGTAGCAAAGAAAAATATTCCAGCTTCAAAAAAAATAAAAAAAAAATAAAAAAATCGTCATAAAATTTACAGTAAAGACGACATCAGCTTTGAACTAGATCTCCCAATAATGATAAGGCCTGTTGTCATGACGGTAATGCTGCTGAAGATTAACTTTTTGCGGACTTTCCAAGCAATGTACTGTTATTTGGAATTACATTCACAGAAGTGTATGAGACAAAGAAGTACCAGATAAACAATGCGTGGTACTAACCCTCTATAAATATAGTAGGAGGAACAAATTAGACGTGAAATATTATCAGCATATAACTACATCTCCAGTGATAAAGTCGTAAATAAACATTATGTGCAAAGAACAAGTTATTTTGTTCTGGACATAACTCTATCCCAAACGTATTGTAACAGAGTTCTGGAAACAACTGCATTAGTGTAACTTCAGCTCCTTGTATAACGGACACGATATGTTATTATATGGCTATACATATGTCTGTCTATATTACGCTTCTTGATAACTCTAACGCATTCAGTTTAGACCGACACTGACGTCTATTTTATATGGTGTAAAGACCTGAGATGCAATGAACGACCTTGCGTAGCACGGAAGACTCTTTTGAGACCGTGACAAGTTATGAGTTATTTGTGGAGAAAGAGTCTGCAGATTTCCTTTTAATTAAGCAGTCCTCAGGCCAGGACCATACATTTTATGTGTAGTTCGTCACCTCACGATAGATTATTTGATCATTCAAACCCTTCGTGGTCTAAAGATTGACTATCCCAGCATCACTTAGGTTTTATTAGCAGTAGAAGCCACTGTAATGTTTAATTCACATCAATCCATGCAACATCTGCTTAACACAATTTCAAACTACACGAACAATAGAGAATTATAAATAAAGCAAGGAATATATTTGCTGTATTATGAGCTAACAAAATAATACCTGCCATTTTTATCCATTTCTTTGTTTCCGTTACTGTTATTTTGCTTTTAACGAGTGGAACCTCCAAACTCAGTCTTAGCTATCGTACCTCTTTGGACGACTCATCTTGCCATCCTTTCTTCAGCACCTTGTCCGACAATGGTATTTAAGTCACAGAGCAGATCGATATCATCGCGTTGACGTGCACGGATATCAATGATGCTTTATAACCAAGGTCATGTCGGTAACAAGCAGCAGTAACACGATTCGGGGTGCTTCCCCATTCTTTGTTTGAGTGAAAGAATCGAATTGTATATCCGGACGTGCACGGGAACCAGAGTTATTGTATCCAGGAAGGTGCACTTTACGAAGCTATTTACTTCCTGGTGTTACCAGTAAATGTACTAATGCAACTGCGACATCACAGGCGACAGTTGCTTTAATAAATGGAGATTCCTTGCTCAACGTTGAACAAAATTTCCAGTAACCACTCTACGTCAAGTATGCGTTGAACCCAATTTCGATTTGCGACACGACTTTTCATGCGACATCATACACAATATGAAGATATGATCCTATTATATACTGTCTTATTCAATGGCATAGGAAAAACGAGAGATTCTTCCGTCATTGATTTGTCTGCACATCCAACTCCTACACCGTCCAAGGATGGTGATGGAGACGTATTTCTAACTCAGTTCGTGCACCGATCGTTGGTCCCGTTGTATAAGGAAAACACTTAACGGTGCTTCGAGAGTTAAAGTGGGAATTTTATGCGCGACTAACCGTGCTATGATGTTTTAAAAGATTTTCAAAAAAACTGCTTAGAAGAGATGGTAACCCTACCACCATCAATTTCTTTTCCAACATAGATGATGCACCAACCATTGACAATCCGAATGCAAGCGAGAACATTGCTTTAGTATACGATGCTGTGGTGCTTGAAAATCAACACAATCCAGCACAAATATTTCAAGAAGGCGACACAATTGTTAGATGGAAAATGTACAGGTGTAAGCGGTGTGTTTTTAGATGATACAAGTGCAAAACATCCAGAACGCACAATAGCTGGAAATTTAAATATTCCTGGGGAAAAGTTTTTTTTGTGATTGCGTGACAGTTGTAACAGTGAAAAGGGGTCATTGGTTAGAACTGCATGGATGTATTGAACAAGTAAACGATGAGTCCAGACATGTCTACCAGTCGTGTAATTGTACTACGCGATTATATTATTAGTATAACTATGATGGACCATCAATTTTCTCGATATGAAAAAATAACTGAGGTTGAGAAACAGCTGTGAGATGAAATCACAAAGAGGTCCGTATTAATAATGAAATATAAACGCTCGTGGATGGTCTTGGATGGTATTGTGATCTTGCCTCAGCAGCAACTGTTGGTCTTGGAGTGGCTGGAATCACAGGAACTACAACCATCGTAGGTGCGCTAATTAGAATTATGTTCAGGGCTATATCGGTAGTAACCGGTGTCCTTGGTGTTGCTGCCAAATTATTATCGATACGATTACATTCAGGAATACGTGTCTATTTATAGCTGCTTGCCTTGGCACAAAACAATCACAGCACGATCAAAAAACTGTAGTCGGTGGCTATGAAGGATACAATAAGTAGCATGGCTGAAATCCCGTTAGTGTTTACGGAAATAGCCTAGGCGATTATCAATCGATTCAGCACTTCTGGTTACGTAATAGTCGTATACAACCTAATGTATATACGTTTTGACTATATTTGTGAATTAATCATCCAAGGGTTGAGCATTTATGTAATTTGCTTACTTGCCATGTCATGGAAGATACCGTCTGTGACGAATAGTCAGGACTCAAACAGAGGAAAAGCCAAAAGCACCAAAATAGCACTAATGGAGCATTCGCAGACATTTTGAAGTACTGTATTACTAGATTGTAGATTTTAAACAATCATTTCTTGAAAACTTACATGTCATTAAGCAGGATGCTAAGGAAATCAGAAAAATAAGAGCAACTTGAAACAGGGAGAAATTTGACTAGTCTAACATTACATGTTTCTGCTCACAATATTTATCAGCAAGCCTAATAGCCTAAGAAACAAGGACCGAAGTACATTTGACAAGATGTGTTACTTTCAGCACATAGTTTATGATGCATTTCACTCGTATGTTTATGAACTATTGGTCTCCTTTGCTGCTGAATCAAAAATGCGTACAGCTAGAAATATTAATAAACTGCGGAAAAAAATCCTCGTTGAAAAATAAACCACGCTCTTGCAGTTGAACTAATAAATATAATATAAGACATGATGGAGGAAAGTATGTGCTAGTTAAAGTAAATCTGACGATTAAGCCACACACTTACCGTCTTGTTATTAACATGCCCGGATTATGAACACATAGAAAATTTTACAGTTTGACTTTGACATTAGACATGCATGAGATAATCTTCTAAGTGCATCTTGTGAAAGCGTTGACAATGCCTAATACATACATACATACATACATACATACATACATACATACATACATACATACATATATACATACATACATACGTACGTACGTACATACATACATAAATACATACATACATGCATACATACATACATACATACATACATACACACATACATGCATACATACATACCTACAACGGAACTAACAGGTGTGGACCAGAATATGAAACGGATTCAGATTCTTAATCGGCTGTCACTATAATTAACCACATGCAATATGTTATCGGATTCGTTTGTGAATGAAATTCTCGTCCATATCATATGATTTAAAATTACATAAAAACAAGAAAGAGTCTTATCGGACTCTTCAAAGATTCTGAACCTTCTCCCTATTTAAATCCTTTGCAAACCTTCTAGCTCTCTATAACTGAGTAACAGTAACACACACACTGCATACTCCGGACAGGGGTGAACTCTTACGCTCATTTTTTCTCATTGACTCCATCTTCGCTCCCCAACTACTAACTTTATGTTTTCTCCATAGCATTTTGTTCTAATAGTATTTCGAGCTCTCTCTCTGTATAATATGCAACCTTACCTGTCAGACTGGTTTCGAAGTTGTAAGAATGTGCAACCGCGTCCAATTATATAAGTTACGAAAATACAATGTTAAACTGATAAACTGTCTTGTTCATTTAAGCAAGCAGTTGCATTTGTCACTTGTACGCGAATAGCTATTCATAGTTTTACAATAACCGTTGCAATGAAGTACTTTAATAGTTCCAGGCTGATGTGGCACGAATTATAATAAACACATTCGTATAGTCTTTTTAGCTCAGATAGCATAGTTTCTGACTAGTTATCAAGTCGTCGCGATTGCTACACAGTCTAGGCGGAGAGACACGTTTTGCTCCTATTCCATCGGCGTCATGGAATCATAGCCAATAATGTAATTAAAAAAACCTAGAAATCAGACCAGTCATCGAATCAACCAAAGAGAATGTGCATTAAAATAGGCCGATTAGTCTTAATAGAAATATTTCTAATCATTAAACTGAACATATTAAGTCCGTAAGCACACGTGTTAGCATATCATTACAACAATATAATACTGGGATTGATTTTCAACCTTACGTCTGAATCGCATCTCTGAGTACGTTTTCTGCTGTTGTTGGCAATGATTGTATATTACTTTAAAATTTCTTGTTAGTTCCAGATACAAAGAGAGCGTTATTGATGTATATTGTTGTTGTATATACATACACACAGACAAGAGTGGGAGGGAGGTATTTAATTTATATTGTGTGGCAAATTACTCACATAAAAACATCCAGACACACACAAGAGTGGGAGGGAGGTAATTAATTTATATTGTGTGGCAAATTACTCACATAAAAACATCCAGACACACACAAGAGTGGGAGGGAGGTAATTAATTTATATTGTGTGGCAAATTACTCACATAAAAACATCCAGACACACACAAGAGTGGGAGGGAGGTATTTAATTTATATTGTGTGGCAAACTACTCACATAAAAACATCCAGACACACACAAGAGTGGGAGGGAGGTATTTAATTTATATTGTGTGGCAAATTACTCACATAAAAACATCCAGACACAGACAAGAGTGGGAGGGAGGTATTTAATTTATATTGTGTGGCAAATTACTCACATAAAAACATCCAGACACAGACAAGAGTGGGAGGGAGGTATTTAATTTATATTGTGTGGCAAATTACTCACATAAAAACATCCAGACACACACAAGAGTGGGAGGGAGGTATTTAATTTATATTGTGTGGCAAATTACTCACATAAAAACATCCAGACACAGACAAGAGTGGGAGGGAGGTATTTAATTTATATTGTGTGGCAAATTACTCACATAAAAACATCCAGACACAGACAAGAGTGGGAGGGAGGTATTTAATTTATATTGTGTGGCAAATTACTCACATAAAAACATCCAGACACACACAAGAGTGGGAGGGAGGTATTTAATTTATATTGTGTGGCAAATTACTCACATAAAAACATCCAGACACAGACAACAGTGGGAGGGAGGTATTTAATTTATATTATGCGGCAAAATACTCACAAAACGTAGGGCTTACATTCTCAGTAGATATAGGTTAGAAAAGAAAGAACTTGGATTTTATCTGTAAAAACGTAGTTTTCAGCTCAAAACATGTGATATCTTTCTTTGTTTCTGAGATACAAGAGAAAATAAATTTTTATATCAACATCGACAAATTATTTGTGGTAGCAAACTTGCATTCAAGCTGTTTGCTAAAGTTCGCATCTTTTAAAGAAATCGATTAGTTGGCGAAATTTGCCAAGGAAAAAATATTCTCTTGATTTTGATTAGACAAGAGGGCACATATTTTTAAGCTTATGGATGAATTTCCGCTCTCAAAAGATAATTGGCAGTTTGGCTCAAGTTTAATTATACGATAAAGCGGCACAATTGTAGTAGGTAAAACATTCTAGAGAAATTGCAACCGAACTTCAAAGATTTAAGGTTTATCTGAACCTTACAAAGCGAAGCAAATATTATATTCAATCTGGTAAACAATATATTATCACAAACCATACATGTTGACTCTGTACTGCAATATCGTTAGCCAGATATTGAATATGATGGTATTTACTGTTGGATTTAGATTTCACTGCTTCATTAACAAAGGTTCACTGAATCAAATCTTAGTTTGACAATAAAGTGCATTAAACATTTTTCACATTGTATATTCCCATCAAAGTCTATAAAAAAATGTGAATATATTTTTAAAGTTGTATACATTATACAAATATCAAGAATTAAATGACTTCTCCGCTAAGATGTATCATTCGTATATACTCATAGTAGAGGTACAAAACGTAAATCTGTTTGACAGTAACGAGATTTGAATGCCTTCTATTAATATTAAAGACACCTAATGTGACTTGACCAAATGCATGTACATATGCAAGCTAAAATTACCACTGAATTTGTCTCTAAATTATGATAATGATATGTGGACAACAGGATGTTCCCATGAGTCGACTTTCTGTATTACGTGTATTTTCGTTATAGAATGGGCTATGCAGGTATACATTTTCCCTAGTGGAGTTTTGAAGGGCTTAAAATTCCGTAGTTAACTTGACTATATTTTTATAATTCCAGCTGCTAATGTTTGATTTTAATCTGTAACAATCGTGATTTTTGAAGACAGTGCACACTTGTCGAACTAATTACGGATGAATGCTGTGGAAATTCCAGATTGTCACCCATTCATTTGTTTCGTCTATTCTTATACGTCATTATTAATGACTATGAAGGAAACCAAGCTAACTGCTGTTGTACTAGTCGAGGACTTTCATACACTTAATGGGTGCAAGGATCAGTGATCGTATATATATATATATATATATATATATATATATATATATATATATATATATATATATATAAACACCGACACTTACTTGTATCATTCTCTTGTATCCCGTCCTTGCTGCTAAACAGGATGTCGTGAGTTCGAAACTGGTGGATATCTAATATTTTTCACTTTTTTTAATTTTATGTTCAAACGTTCTTTTAATCTCGCGTATCCCAATGATGTATATTTTTTAAAAAAACTTGTTTTATTTTTAAGTTCAAATTTTGTTTTATGGATCCCGTGTTAAGTCAGACAATACATCTAGTTAGTAGATGTAATTCAACGTAAACAAGTTAATAATCAGATCCATCAAATTTTAAAGGCAAATAACTACCACAATTGAAGAATAATATATTTATCAAGAACATCATTTTTTCGAAACATCTGAGCTTAACTTTTGACGTAATTAAGTTCAAGTGTACACAAATATATGAATAAGCTACAATAGCACTGAAAACGATAAATATATCACAATGTTTAAAATTAGTTCTAACAAGAATAGTGTTGGGGTGTCTTTATATCACCTTGTAAGAATTATTTTGGAGTACGGATATATTATATCGGATAATTCCATAGAATACGAACAAGAACAAAACATAATGACGCAAGCATAAACCGGAACACTCATTTGGTGGCTGACAACGCTGATGTCATACGATAGAATTCTGAATGAAAGAAAATATGAAATACATTAATAAGACGCTACAATCATAGAATGCGCCATGATATAACTATTCGAAACCTGACACCCTGGGTTTCCCAACAAGCCAATCAGGTAAATAGTATAAATAGTATACCAGAGAGATATCGAGCATTAAAGCCAATTTCACCAGGCCAAACTTAATCAGATTTAATTATTTTCAAAGTATATTATGGTATAGACTGTTCTCAATTTGCATTTCATTTGGGGTATTCATTAGGTTTTTTTTTATACATTTTTTAGCTTGAAGCAAAAATTGCATTTACTTATCAGCATTAAAATACATTCTATAGTTCATAAAGCCTACGACATACTTATCCAATCTAAACTACGGCTGTGTATATCGCGGATTGACATCTGGTAACATATAACTCATTTGGAATTAAAGGATGGAAATTGAATTTTATTAAAACGTAAGAGATAATCCATCATATAATAAGAGAACAGTTATGCTTTTTGTGACGAATTTAACCATTGCAGATGTGAGTATGCTGACCGTGACAGTCAAATAATTATTTTATAGCAAGAGAACCTATGAGTGGTAATGTAATAAATGCCATATCAAAGAATGAATGAGAAATCTCTGAATGCCTAACCATAATTACCATAAGAAAATAAGTCAACCTTGCGTTTTTCTTCAAACATGTCTATGTGTATACAATAGTTTGCTTCAACCTTAAACAATTTTAATTGTATTGAAGTTGTCTGGCTCCTGTATATCATCTTTATAAGATACATTCACTAAGTAATGAACTAGAGTAATCATATAAATACAAGCTGATCAGGAAGGATAGTGGATCGAGTAACAGTGACTTGTTCATATAAGAAAATTATGGATGAAATTAAATAGAAAATGCGTTTAATATGACTCTACGTACATTAGAATGTAACATTTTTGTAGCAAACACATGCAAATTGGTATGTCATTTGAAAATTAGCTGGCCTTTGTTTCGCCATATGCCCAGCAGGCAAACAGTATTAAGATATAGTGAGAGATTGAGCCTAAAACTAATTTTACCAAGAAAAGCTCTAATTTGATTCAACGGTATGTACGTATGCATCTTTTGAATAACCAATTAGACAAATAGAGAATTATTTAGATGGCTTCGATCATTTCTACCAAAATTCGGCCCATTCTTTGGTCATACTTTGGTCGCCATACCATCTGCATTTTCCCAAGAAAATGTTCAACCTATTCTTGGTCATAAAACCTTCTGAATTTTCCCAAGAAAAGTCGGCCCTACCATTTATCTTCAAACTTCAAACCATCTACATTGCCGCAATCATAAATAGGATTTTGATAGTTTTCCCTTTGTCTCGCTGTGATCGTATGATTTTTGTATCTGTGACTTGTGCGAAGAAGACTGTGGATATTAGCGTTTCACCCAACTCTGATCAATTTTTGAAAAGTCAGATATCAGTCTATTTATTTAGGGAGTTTCTGACTTTTTAATACCCATGATCTGAGATGGACAGAGAAAACCATAAATAATGATGGACAGAGGAAAACATAAATAATGATGGACAGAGAAAAACATAAATAATGATGGACAGAGACAAACATAAATAATGATGGACAGAAAAAAAATAGAAATAATGATGATTTGCAGATTAAGAAGAGTTTGGATATGTATGAGTCATCAGTGGAATATGATCACTTTGCGGAATGGTCCAAAATCAATATCGTTTTAATGCTGTGTCTGTTTTTTTTTGTTTGTTTTTTTCTACATCCATGACATAGGATTCAGATGGAGGCATATTGTTTTCATTTTTATTTACATCAATTGGTTTATGATGGTGTCCTCTTGTGTCGCTGTGGTCACTCATACTCTTATCGCACGAGTCACACGCAGTGTTGAAATATCCGAAATCAATTTATTTCGTTAGGACGTACTGACGTTTCAACTGTTATGGTCCGAGATGGGCAGGGATAAAAACAAATATTATGTCCAGATGAAATATAATTTAATTACCAGGTCATTTGTGTACAGAATATTGTCATAGTGATTCCAAGATGGTTTGTGAGTCCACTTATATTTTTGAGTGTGTTATCAGTTATTATTAAAAATAGAGATCGTGACAGAATTGACTTGCAGGTGCTATGGCTGGGGCCATGGTGGACCTTACGAGATGTTATTTACCCGCCTATCTCAGTCGGTTTAATCACAAATCTCGATATGTATATGACTCCAATGGTTCTGGATTTCGCCGTCTTCTGTTCTCGTTTGCAGCCTCGTAGAATAAATCGCTACTTGGAATGAACTGTAGTCTCAGATATGGGTATTCGTGTTCTTCATCCTCAAATAAAATGATATCTCTGTAAGGTATCTTCTACATTTCGTGTGTCTTTATCGACATGAGTTTCTAAGGCAATAACGCTATGATACATTTGTCAACCATAAACTGCTCGATGACAATGATTTATGTTTGTATTGTGAGTTCGTTTTTCGTAATAAACAATGAAATCCAACCGATACAGAGAATATTTCGTGAAGACTATGTCAGCCAGCAATCAAGTGTCGGCTACGTTCGATGACAATTCTAATCCTGAATAGATATGTGGTAGATAATCATCAGACAAACTGCCATTACAGCGACGATAAGGACACAAACTCCAGTAACACGATCGTGTCGATAATCATGTATTCATCTGCTAAATACCTAATCATGGGATAGTGAATATGCAAAAATCAAAATCTACAATCTTTAATATGGCCATGTATTTCATGTACCTCTTAGCCAAGTTTTCAAAAAAGAGCCTCGCTTGCATGGTAAATAGCATGTTTCTTTTTTGTTCACGATTTATTTTTATATGAGCAATGTCTTCCGGTGACGAGTAAGGATTCTGAACAAGGATATAAGCAATCTCCGATCCTCCATTTGTTGTCGTGATCAGATAATTCCATTCTGATGAATGGTGATTGACCTTGTATCTCTATGAATTTGGCTAAATTCTTCTTCAGAGTTGTCATTATTATATGCAATACCATTCTTTGATTGCATTTAATTTTGATCATTCTTTCACTGAAGGTAGCTACAACAATCATTTTCGACGAGCCACACTAAAGGCTAATCGATATGCTTCTAACACGTCGTTTTGTTTCCTAAGAGATTTAATTTTTCCAGACATGTCATTATTTAATCTAGTTCCAAATCTGAATTTGATCACGACGTTGGTGGAATTTGTGGGTGGGACCACAAAATAAACTTATTCACGCAGACTGATATCGTTGATGATCGCATCCACATTCATCAAAATGATGTTCACTCACATATATTTTAGATCTGTAGTAGATCATCGATGTGTGCACAGAAAAAACGCGGATGTATTTCGCAGACATACCGATTAGAATCCTGCGATATTCTCAAGAACATTCATTCCATCTTGAAACGATTACTCTATGATTTCAGAAATTTTAGCTCATTTTGTGATTGGAAACACTTTAGCACGATACACCTACACCTTATCTGGTCTCAAAAACTAAAAATTACACGGACGAATGTAAACATCTTCTATCTCCTTTTAAGTTGGATATCTCACATTTGGGAGACTTGAGATAATCTACCTTTCCGTAACGTGCACAATTAGAATTTTGAAGCAAAAATGTGACAGGGATTGTATTTAATGTGATGGCTTTTGTTAAAATCCCTTATAGACAGATGATCGAAATCTAATTCTACCCGATAAGTGTAACTGATTATCATTGATGCTGATAACATATTATCTTCTATCTCTTAGTGACTATCTTCTTCTTGCATCATTGCATCAATAGTTGGTTGTATAATATGTGATTATTCCAGGTTGATTTTCTTGATCGTTCTCATCAAGTCTTTGAAATTGTTGCTGATGATCACGGTATAATGATCTGATGGACTGGTTATGCCGCTATTTCTCAATGCTGTGGCTACCATGATCTTGTCGGATTATTACTTTCATGTGTGTTATTGGCTGCAGTCAGAGCTAACTCTGCTCCAATCGATCTGAAATCTCTCGGTAATAAATCATATTTGGGTTACTTCCGGTCCCAAAACGGTTCTTGGTGTTGCCATGCTTGTACAAACAATTTCATGAATTCCTGCTGCAGAGGTATTCCGATATCAACAATGATAAAATCACAGCGAGACAAGACGACACGATAAGAAACAAATATATAAGTGTGGAGAGTGCAGTTGGTATGAAGACAATGGGTGGCAGCCAATTTTCTTCATATGTAGCAAATATTATGATGACCAATCGTGGGAGCCAATTTTCATGAGAAAATGCAGATGGTGTAATGACTAAGGGAGGGGACACGATTTTGGTGCAAATGATTGAAAACCACCGAAATAATTCCCTATTTGATAATTCTGTGATTTCTCTAGTTGGTTATTCCATATATATATATATATATATATATATATATATATATATATATATATATATATATATATATATATATATATATATATATATATATATAATATGCATAGTTTATGTACAGTGTTTGCTACGCATTTTTATTTCATTATATGCTATTGATAATGTAACATTGTAATGTTGGATTGACCTTGTCGAAAATCCAGTTCATCTCCTACAGGACCTGAATCATTGATGGTTTAACTCTGTAAACAACTACTACATAGATAAAACATTCTCTACATGTATGGGTTGAATATTAGGATGATTATTAATAAAAGTAAACATATCTATTTGGGTAAAGGTCTACGTTATTGAATGCACCATATAAATATACATGGTTCACTGATATAACTTTAAAACTACACCTTCTAATTATAGCTGAGGTTCTATCTTGTAAACATTAAAAACCTACAACAGACAACATATAACTAACGATTTGGGTTTTTTTGTATTTTTTGGGGGGGGGTTCGATCTGCACGACTTGCATGAAAGAACGATGCACATAAAACATGAATAAAGATTTTCGTTCACGTTACAAAATATTGAACGTAAGATAATGGTTGTAATAAGACAAATATAGTTGCCTTTGCAAGAATGCAATTGACAGGGTGTCATCAATATATTGCATGACTTGGCTTCTAAGGTTCTACCTACACATAAGAGTTGTCCTTATACTAAGCCGTTTTGTTCTCATTTAATCGTAACAAAAAATACTGCACACAGAAATGCGGCATAAACTTAGAGAATGGGTCGCAACTGGCAGGACTTGAGGCTGGGAATACCTGTCATTCACGCATAATACGAAAGTGAACAAACTGCTTGCAAATACTTTTATTAAAACTAGAACAAATATGACAGTACAATTCAGCAAGCTTGAAAAGGCTACATAGTTTGAAATATCTGTGTACCGCAAGTTCTTTCTGTGGAACCAAAGCTACAAAACGGATCGAAGTAAGCATATAATTTGTACGCGACCTTGACTTTATTGGAGATTTAAGGGCAAATAATTTGTTTAGGTTGTTATTCCATGACGATACTCATCCGTATGACGAAAATTATTGCCAGATCCTAAATTCAGAGGTTACACAAAATAGCAATGAAAAATATTTCAGCTTCAATAAAATTCGTTCATAAAATTCACATTAAAGACGACATCAGCTGTGAAACTTCATCTCCCAATAATGATAATGCCTGTGGTTACGACGGTATTGCTGCTTAAGATTAACTTTTTGCTTACTTTCCAAGAAGTGTACGGTTATTTGGAATTACAACCACAAAAGTGTATGTACATGAACCTAATTAAATAATGCATGGTAATAACCCTCTATAAGGATAGGAGGAAGAGGCAATTAGACATAAATACTTATCGGGATATAACCATAGCTGCAGTCATAAAGTCCTAATAAAATGTTATGTACAAAGAACAAGTTATTTTGGTTTGAACAGAACTCTATCCCAAACGCATTGCGACAGAGTTTTAGAAACAACTGCAGCTCCTTGTGTAACGGAAGCGACATTTTATTATATGGATATAGATATGTCTATGTTACGTTTCTAGTTAACGCTAAAGCATTAAATATAGACTGGCACTGACGGCTATTTTACATGGTGCAAACAGCTGCTATCCAATGAACGACCTTGCGTAGCATGAAAGACTTTCGAGAACGTGGCAAGTTATGAGTTATTTGTGGAGAAAGAGTCTGCAGATTTCCTTTATTCAGCAGTGCTTAGGTCAGGGCCATACTTTTTCCGTGTAGTTCTTCAGAGCATGACAGATTATTTGATCACTCAAACCCTGCGTGGTCTAAAGATTGATTATCACAGCATTAGTTACGCTTTATTAGCGGTCGAAACCATTGTAATGTTTATTTTGCATTAATCGATGCAACATATGCTTAATACAATTTCAAACTACACGAAAAATGGAGACGTATAATAACGCAAGGAAAAAAAATCTGCTGTGTTGCTGTTTTTTTCGCTAACAAAATAATACCTGTTTTTCCCACTTTTCTGTCTGAAGAGTCTCGAAACATCTCAGTCATAAATAAGAATTATGCCTGTTTACATTTAATAGGCAATTTCAAACCAAAAAAGGAAGCTACATAAGAATCATGCGATAAGGACAAACATATGTGCTTTTATTGTACTGGTATTCGTAACGGCGAAATTAAGCCTTTAACAAGCCTTAAAATCCGGAAACAATTATAGTAACGTTTGTTATCTACTGATGAGAACTACTGCATCTCACTTCCATGACAGAACAACTCGAGTTGTGTCTGAGATACACAGCCACACGTCTACAACCTTTTGATAAATATTCGCCCAAAGAAGCAGCATGAAGCACTTTAGTACCTTGGCCAATGGAAGCAGATATAGGTAAGGTGAAATTATAACCGTTCAAAAGACTGTGCTCGGGCAGGTGGTCATCTATATAGAAAATATATTCCCTATACGTTAATGCCAGTATTTGACAAATTCTTTAAAAGCCAGGTGGTTTTGTGTCAGACCTTGATTAAATAGCTAAAAAATATGGTATAGGAACATTTACCTTAGGCTATGCAGCCAGATTCCAGAAAAAAGACATACGGGTTTGGAATAGACATATTAATTATATTACTCAAAATGAACTAGAAAGATCAAGAGGAAATATGAAATTAAGGTATGGTGTAATTCACTACTGAACAATTTATTCAGATTTAAAACCAAGAAACATAGTTTTGTGGACGTAAATTTCCATTGATGCTATGGGTTATGTATAAAAGAGTGAAACTATCTGTCCTGGGTGTTGCTAAATATATCATGTAAACTCTGTGTGAAACAGGTTGATGACAGCGTGAAACATCTTATTTCAGGCTGCGAGAAGCAGCTTGCAAATGCAATGATTTATTTGAGAGAATGATTGACGCTTTAAACATTAGAGATGCAATTGACTTTCAATCAGTAAGATGATATATTTATAGCGGCACTTCTCAGAAGCAGGTTTGTCTTTTTGCCGTCTATCGACGACCATGTGTGTATTAGACTAATGTTGGTGAAGGCAGGTGGTATAGCTCCCTTGGGCAATACAATTTCGTCCCTATTCCATCTGACATATCGTAACATAACATCAAAATTTGCAATGTAGTATCGTTTTATGAAACGAACTTTATTAAAAGACGAGCTATATAGTCCGCAGATCTCGTATGAAAATCCAATTAGACATTATACCGTATACGTTAATGCAAGTATTTGACAAATTCGTTAAAAGCCAGGCGGTTTGGTGCCAGACCTTGATTAAATAACTAAGAAATATGGTATAGGAACATTTACCTTAGGCTATGCAGCCAGATTCCAGAAAGAAGACATACGGATTTGGAATCGACATATTAGTTTTATTACTCAAAATCAACTAGAAGGATCAAGAGGAAATATGAAATTAAGGGAATGTGTAATTCACTACTGAACTATTTATTCAGATTTAAAAGCAAGTAACATACTGTTTTGTGGACGTAAATTTCCATTGATGTTATGGCCTATGTATGAAATAGTGAAATTATCTGTCCTGGGTGTTGCTAAATATATCATGTAAACTCTGTGTGAAACAGGTTGATGACAACGAGAAACATCTTATTTTAGGCTGCTAGAAGCAACTTCCAAATGCAATTATTTATTTGAGAGAACGATTGATGCTTTAAACATTAGAGATGCAATTGACTTTCAATCAGTAAGATGATATATTTATAGCGACACTTCTCGGAAGCAGGTTTGGCTATTTGCCGTCTATCGACGACGATGTATGGATTAGACTAATGTTGGTGAAGGCAGGTAGTATAGCTTCCTTGGGCAATACAATTTCGTCCCTACTTCCATCTAACATATCGTAACATAACATCAAAATCTGCAATGTAGTATCGTTTTATGAAACGAAATCTATTCAAAGGCTAGCTATATAGTCCGCAGATAATGTATGGAAATCCAATTAGACATTATGCCGCATGGTTAATATATAGAAATTATTCCGACATACTGACACATCTGTTGTCTGTGTTAACACGAGGCTTGTTCCCTGCTATCCTTACTTTGATTATAATCTCGTTGTCTTGTTAAATTTTGCACTGTTTACTGCACAACATGTGTCAATCACTCTTCCTTTAATGCATACAACATGATGTCAGGCGAAGGATATCGAGTACTTTATTCTCCCTTTAACATTACAGATGTAATTATCCCAATAGGCCCCGCTTTTTCAAGTTAGGTATTATTCAAGTAAACTAAATTTAATTGATAAATATCCAGATTTATCACGAAACACCAAGGGTTCCCGAGTGGCAGAGTGGTCTAAAGCGCTCAACGTTACGGATCACTGCCATCTCACCTCTGTCCGCGTGGGTTCGAGTCTCGGATTCGGCCAATGTGGGTATGTGAGAAAGCTTGCCAGTAGCTTCTCGTGGGTCGGTGGTTCTTTCCGGGGTTTTCCCGGGTTCTTCCTCCACTATTTATACAGGCCGCCATGTATAGCCTATCTTGTGTTGAAAAAATGCATTAAGAACTTCAACAACAACAACAACAACAACAACAACGAAGCACCAAAGAGACATACTGCAGCCATCTGTATACATTTGTCTTTTTGTTGTTACTCTAAATGAGCATACATTGTTTCAGTGCGAATAATAGTAACAATATTGAATGTATTCAAAGCACACACAGTAAATACTCTTTGTTTAACAACTGATGCCACAAGTACATATAGTATTCTTGGAACTATTACTAGATACAGGTAAATGGTAATGAAATGGCCACTTGAATGAAAATGAAAGCAGTTACAATATATTGTATATTTTATCATGAATAACATTAACTTAATGCTATTTGTTTCATAGGGCATACGAGTCAGAGAGCCAGCAAATCCTACACACAAACATACATTCACACACGCACTCACATTTGCATACATACATACTGAAAAATGGCATTTAAGTCAAACACTGAAAAATGGCATTTAAGCCAAATAAAACACATGCATTCATATATTTATACATACATACATACATACATACATACATACATACATACATACATATGCATATGGATATATTTGTAATATATTAAGAAAGAGACATTTTCTTACCATTTTTATACATTTTCCATGTGTGGTTTAGTCTTAATTTTGTCAGGCTTGTAACGGATATCCGAATTAACGTCTCACGCCTTAGCAGTTACTATAATAGAATTCTCTAACATATTTCAACGTTACTGCTTATCATATAAACAAATACTGTGTATACTAAATGTACTGACGCTAGCTGTGTCATTAGTAGCACCAGACATATGATAAAAGATAGATGGGGTCATATCAATGCAAATTGTACTTCTATAAAATATTTATTATAACTGATTGCATCATTGTATGTATTAATGTTTTGTCTTGCAAATTCGTTAGCCAACTCAATATTTCTCTTCTAGTTATTTTGATTTCACCCGATTCTTTGCTGTTTCAAGATCTTACATTATGGTGGAATTTATAAACTTTATGTGATCTGTATTAAAGACGAAAAAATGTCATTTATACATACATACATACATACATACACACACATACATACATACATACATACATACATGCACACACACACACATACATACATACATACATACATACATACATACATACATACATACATACATACGTACATACATACATGCATAAGTACATACAAACATACCGACAGACATATGCATACATACAAAACTTTGATAATAGTGAGCAAAACTCATAATCTAATCTGCACTTAACAGCTCAGTGTTTTGTCATGTTTGTAAGAATAGTGTCAGTTTTTGTCTCTCTGTAGAAGATATACACCTGTATTATGAAATGTATCATGTCATTTTTTTAGTACAAAAAGATGTGGAATTCGGCATAAGATAAAACAAAACCATTATGATACCATAAGCAGTGTTACTGACATCTAATCTTAAACAAAAATAATAAATTACACAATAGGTGAATTTATATCATTATGATTAGTGTTCTAAAAACCTCTATAGTGAGTAATATACATTTTGTAATGCACATAAGGGTATATATTAGTACTTACAAGTCGAAACCTCTTGCGCTGAAAGAATATAATATTTATGACATTAGAAACTGTGAAATGTACTTCAATATGTATTATGTAATAAAGGTGGGTGTCTTAGATATCAAAGTTTTAAAAGAATGCATACACTTAATTCAATCAGACGTTTAGGGATACTGGTTATTATGAATGATCTGATCCTTTATTACTCGATAGAACAACGTATATGTGATATTGGAGACAATGAAATAAACATCGCCTTTTCTGTTTTTGAAGAGGGTCCGTATGGGATGCATATGTTAAAAAACCATATAATGTATGTCATTTCGTTGAAGAATATTCAAGAATTTCCATTTTGTTATCGAGGCAAAGAATGTTTAATTTGGCGTTGACGCTTTTGCAAGAAAGAAAGTAATATTTCTAGAGTTCACATGATGACAAACCCCCGAATACTATGCGGTATATTCACGATAATGACATATTGATTGAAGGGGTGGAAATAATGGAATGCATTTACGAGCAAAATTATATTGAATGTGACAAAGAGTTAAATACAAATTATCGGCATATACATGAAGTAAATGGTTGGTGAACGTAACTGCACATTAGTATCGATATTAATTAAAGAACATATGTACTTTATCACATCCCGGTATGTCAATGGGCACGAGATAAGCAGGCACAAGGGGTCAGTTCTCTTCCTTTGCTCGATTTGTGTGTCGAATGATCTACCACTCAAACATCAAATAGCTTTAAACAAGTACTTTAGTAGACGTTCTTTTACATTCCAAAGAACCAACTGTTGCTGTGGTTGAATTCCTCATACAATGGGAAGATACTATAATGCTGAATACCTGCATATCATCAACTAATTTATATAAAAAAGATTATTTACGAGCTGGTAAATTTGCACCACATTTATAAAACTATCTATCATATTTTCTACAAGTGATAGCATTACTCTATTTAAAATGCTATAACAATCAGCGCATATCAAATTGTCTCTATATATACATGAAATATTTGATAATGTGATTCTCTTGTAAAAGCCCATATGAACGGTTTCTTGCATCATTTAGCCACATGAATAGATTTGAGGTGATACACAAAGAATATAAATTTACTTTTGATTTTCATTAAAATTGAAACGTGTATTATATATACATTTTCCTGCGTAAACCAGACTCAATAAACATCGCATATTCTTGGCATCTCGCCAAATGTATAGTAAGCTTATCCATCTCATATTTTGCTAAACAAGTATTTCCTCCTTCCCCAGAAAGAAAACTTATGTATTTATTTCTCTTTTTAGTTAGTTAGCAATTGTTGATACAGAAAAAGGAAATCGCAGCAAATAAATTTGCAATTACTCGTGGAAAAAGGTGGGTCTTTGTTTTTGTCAAATTTAGTGGTACAAAAAATGACACAGAGCCCCTAGTGAAAGCAAAGTAGAAAAGTTATCTTGAATTCTTAGCTGAAAAGGCAGGTACAGCAGTATTGCATTTGCGTTGATAGGGGTTGGGGTTGGGACGCAAAGCATTGTCAGTTTCAGCCGTGAAAAAATTGTGGCAACAAAAACGTAGTGAAAATAATGGCTAAAAATTGCTCTGATCTAACAAGTGGGGCTAATGATCTTTTATTTCAGTGCTGCTCATTTCCGCCTGTTTATGATCTCACTAAATGGAACTACATGAGGATTGAGAAAGATGCTACCCACGTTTTATCAGTATATTTATACGTTCCTGGTGATCATCTGTCCGTTCGCATGTGCATCATTCTATTTGTATCCACATTTCCTCCTAAAACACTCGTTATAAATTCCCGAAACTGTGTACATAGCCCATACATGCGAAAACTACCTGCGAAAGTTATACGACTTATTAGGCTGTACAAGGACATATTCTATATTCAGTTGGCTTGGGCTTACGATCGATCAGTGAAGGTCAAAGTGATCGGGTTAAGGGGGCAAAGACTGTCTATAGTTTGGTTTGGTGGTGACCTGGTTCTTTCTATATCATGTAACTCATATAGCCGTCAACTATGTCTATGAGGGAATGGAAGTGAACTTGCTAAATCCCTAACTGGTTTTCCGGAAAGGAATACATACTTGACATGACACAAAAGAGGTATTTCTAAATATAGCAATGTATCGTTACGTTAAATAATTTATCTTAATAAATCTTGAATTTACATTTGAAAACTAATTGTCACTAAAAGGGACTGACACTTTACTGGGCGAAAAGAGTGTCAAGGAATTCATGAGAAGCTTATTTCCTCCCTTTAACTGTCGAGCATTGAAATAATATCTGATTTGCCTTAGTTATAATATAATTTTCAAATCAGTTACTGTTTTATAAACACACTACCGGCATATTCGCTCCATTGTTAGATAGGATAAATAAAACTAGATATAATCTGCACCTTCTACTGTTTGTTGTTATTCACATTTGTAATAGTAGTTTACATTTTCCTTTCTCTATAGATGATATATATACCTATGTTATGAAATTCTTCATGTATAACTTGCGTCAAACAGAAGAGGGTCGCAGTAAGCGTAAAAGTAGAGCATTACGATAACTTGATATTATTTGAAATAATATTATTGACATTTCATCATTATACGAAAAATATGTATAACAATGAAACAGTAACGTTATACGTAATGGTAAAGGCTGAAATATGTTTGACAAATACCCATTTTTAATGCATTTATGCGTCTCATTCACACAAGAACCATGTGAAATATATACATTGCTTTTATTGACCAAGAGCAGATATGTTAATACTTACAAATGCTTTTATCTGTTCTTCTTCCTGAAAAATATTACAAAAGTGATACTATATATGGTTGAACAAACTAATTAATGGGCCTCAAAAAGGGAATACAAACGCATCCGCATATTTACAATAAAATCACCGATTGTCACATGCGTAAATCTCAGCATTTTCACTTTCCTTATTTTGATTCTGAAGAGATACAAACTAAGGATTGTTAAAATGATGCGTCCTATAGTAAATATAACTGAATAGGTAAAACATGCATACTTAGAGACATATATACCAACAAACAAATGTATACGTTTATATAATTGTGTTATTTCTCTAATTGAAAAGCACTGGTTGTCTAACTGAATTGATATATTTGAGACTGGTTATAAGTCATTAGCTAAATTAGCCCTTCTATCAAATCGCACAGGATCATCAATGGCGTGTCTCCGAGAAAGAGCAAACAATAGCGTGGTTATCAATCAGATATAATCGTAACCTATTATTATAGGAGCCTAAATGAGATATAATTTGATATATAACAACATTTTATCCATGTCGAAGGATGTTGATTGGACTCTTTTTCCACCAAAAATACAAATTTCTTGAGTACATTCAGCATCGACCCGGTTCGTGTTGAGTTGACTTCGCCTAAGTACTTGATGTAAATCACAAGTGCAAACTGCTAATCGGGTACAATTCATATAAACATGTATTCAGTCAACTTCAGCATCCCAGACTTGACCGATGACTTGACGACTTGATATTATCTAGACAAAGAAACAAATGCTTGCGTGTGATCACCAAGTAAAACCCGGGTGTACTTTCGTGTACCAATGAGGAGTATAAAGTATAAAATACATCTGTGATTGGTCATTGCCGTTGTGCAAACCATCACCTCGTGAAGGATATATTTTGTCTTTGATTCAAACTGGAATCATTTTCACGTCAATAATGTTTTTTATCCTCCATAAGAGCGTTGTTTAACCACGGCGGTGTCATTGATACGATTAACTGCAAAACAGTTATTCCAATGGATATTAACCCAACGCAGCTGCTTTCTTCTGCATTGGTATTAACTCAATGCAGCAAGTGTCGTCTAGCGAGTTGGTTTACTTCGCCAAGCATATATTGGACTAGGATCAAATCGGGAAATTAAAGTGCGATCAGATAGTTTCTAGTTCCAGATACTCGATCGTGCTCAGATACTTTATCGCCTGCGTTTTATCCTCGATAACATATTCGTCGCTGGCAAATCCTTGATTGAATCTATCATACACGTCCACATTCACGTGTAAATATTCTACATAATCTGACTTCGATGCTTAATGTCATTTTGATACACCCACGGAACATCCAATTTTGTTTTCGGGTAAAAACCTTCTATGCCATAATTATGGCGGCCATGGTTTTGTATCAGATGTTGCCGATTCCACAGACGCTATTCACTCGCAACACATAATAAATAAATCCACCGATGTCATGTCATTTTTTTGTTACCTTTTCCTTTTTCTGTCCAGGAATATACGCAATTGTGTATCAAGGATACTGGAAAGACGCTAATACTATGTATGTTAAATATCTGTGGGAGTTATTTTCTTCGAAAATCACCAGGCAAAATGCGCATCCGTATATCGATTTCATTCAAGCAGCGGTTGATCTATAATTCCTCTGGCAACTGATTTGTGAATTTGTCTCTGACGTGAACCAAATTGTGAATTGCCTTTATCTAAGTTCCTCTATGCACAGTTGTTTGTTTATTGTGCGTGAGACTGTGTTTTCTGTGTCAGTGTGTATATTATATAGGCTATTGTTTTCTCTATGCATGGTGAATCTGAATGCCATCGGTGGAGTATCGTTTATCATCAATGGGGCACGTCCTTTGTTGTTAACGAATAGCGTAGAGATGTGATGTCGATGGGAATGGAATGGTCTCGTGGTGAAATGGTGTATATGTCCATATAATGCTTGTATGTATTGATCGATTTTAGCGATTTTACCGAGGACAGGTTTTTCGACACCTTTAGAGTACATTTTGGATCGAAGTCCGATCAACTCTACAATGGATATTCCATTGGTTTCGTTTCTGAACTTTCCTGTGACTTTTTTGTTGTCGTAGCAGTGGAAAGGTCTATGTGTTGGATAGTCGCTGCAATCGAAAAGTTCATTGCGGTCCAACACGTCTTACTAACAACCTTTGGTGTGAATTTTCTACACCAATAAGTCTGTATCGGTGTTGAACTGAGTAGCCTGATCACCGTATGTGATTTTGATACAATCATAATGAAACTCGTTCATGAGCATTTGGAGAGACAGATAATGGCCGCGCCAACGTAGATGGGTTTATCAAGATTGAGATTTTTTTCTGGATTCGATGGCAAAGAGATCATCGAAGATTTTCATGTCTAGAAAGGCATCGTTGGCGACCTGTTTATCTCGTCGGTCGGTGCTGTTAGCAATTTAATTTTTTTTTTCTTCTCATTTCGAATGTCTGGCATGGTGTTCCCGAAGGCGCTGTTGTTCGTAAGTTTGCAGAAAGTTTTGCCGAGGACTGTGGTGGCGTTTGTCGCTGTTTCCTGCTAAAGTCGAAGTTTTCATCCACTTGAGAGTGCGATGAATTTTATCCGTGTTGGGTAGCTTGTTCGAGTAAGCGATGACGCAAAATGTACTTGTTCATATCAATGAGATTGGGAACATTTTTGTTCCACTTTCACAGACCGAACCTTATTTTTTTTGCTCTCGTTGTTCCCGATACAGCATTTCGTTAGTGACAAAAAACTGTTCAGCGCAGAATGGACAATCGTTGTGAGCATCGTCGAGATGTTCTAGATAAACGAGATCCACCACGATGAAATAGACAACGTCGTCGGCGAATTCTGCTCTTTTTTCTTGAAGGCACTGTTCTCCGGTGATCAAGTGAAATCTGCCCGAGACAAGTCGTTGTGACATGGCCCAATTGTAGAGATTGTCTTCATCGTGATAAGCGGTGTACGTGGACGGCTTCGAGGGACCGTAATTGGTCATGTATTTGTTGTTCGCGACAGCGTGAGTTTTGCGCCGACAGAGATTCCGCCTCGAGCGATGAGTTCGGTGAACAGAAATATGTCTGGACCAGTGAAGAGTTCGAGTTGGACTTGCCTTGTGTTGAGGAGAGACCTGGCCTTGATCAGTACTAAATTGCATGGAATTGTTAATGGTTCATGCACGATTATCGGAAACTGTCAAATACATCTGCGAGGAAAAGCACATCCGTTTTAAGATAGACATCGTGATCATCTCCGACAGCTTGACACCCAAATTGTTGCCACAGCGTGAGTGTTTCCTGGTATTCGTCGTCTGTGATGCTGGATAGATTTAAGCTGGAATACGATGCTTCTTTGGGTGGAAGCGAGGTTTCGTCTAATCGTGACCATGCATCGATGTATTTCTAAGGATAAATTCTTTTCTATAACCAGTTTATTTACAATTTCTGACATTTCAGCTCCATCATTCGCAGAGGCTGGTACAGGCATTGCAAACTTAATACAAACCATTGTAAGTGGAGCTCGCTTAACAGTTATTTTCTGTTCCGATGAATCAAGTTCGTTTACGGAATAAGACCTTCGGGTTGCTTGAGAAGAAAAACATCTACTCCGTCTCCAAAATTGTTCTATAGCTTTTTGTTGAGCTCGTTTAGCAGTTCGTTTTTATCTTGCTGCTGGTTAATCGTGTAAATGTAAAGTTTGTCGTAGTTAAAGTTGTCGTTGAGCAGTAGATTCATTAAAAAGATTCGTTTCACCATATGTTCGGCCAACGACAAAATAATGAAAATCTGGAAGTCCATTGTTATATCTGTACTTGATTAATCACTCGGTATCAAAGTTTGGTATTGACATTGTTTTATATCAAGTATGTTTTATAAAATCATGCAATTGCTGTATTACATCAAAACAAAAAAAAATGTTTGCCGAATCTGGAAGACGTTGGACCAGTTGATTGTGAAATTCATTTTATCAGACACGGACTAGACAACGCTGAGGATAACGTGGTCTTTTACAAAAGCTTATTGCTAAAACTATAAGATTTAAATTTTACTTAGCATTATACGTTGAAAAACGATATCGCCCGACGTGCATTTCTTTGTATGAAAAAGATAGAACCAACTATATTTTAATCAATTAAACCGGTTCATACAATTGCATTACGCACTAAACAGATAAATGTGTGTGGCGGTAAGAAATAAACATGAGTTATTACACGAAATTCGGAATAACATTAACCGGATCTGTTTTGGAAGACACGGCGGCAATCCGGAGACACAATGACCGGCAACTTGAGTATGTCAGGAAAACGAGTAACCGATCTAGAAACTAGCAACCAACCGATAAATGTAAACGTGATGTAGGCGGTAAGTTATGCTCAACTTCAATCAGCAACCGATAACAAAACTTCCTTTGTCCGGCTGAACGATGACCGGAAACTTGGATTTGTCCGGCAAAAGAATCGGGAACCTGGGAAATAACTATCCACCATCTGATTTATCTCAAGAGGTAAGTTATGCTCAGTTAAGAGACATGGGCGACGGCAAGTTGTCATTGTCAGGCGGAACGATGACCGGAGCAATTGACATGTCTGGCAGAAAGATTGTAAACCTAGAAACTGACTATCCACCATCTGATTTACCTCAAGCGGTAGGTTATGCTCAGCTGAAATTGATTGACGATAACAAATTATAATCAACGGCGGAACGAACTCCAGCAACATCTACATCTCCGGTAAAATAATCATAGACTTGGAAACCAAATACCCACCAGATAACTTAAATCAGAGTCAAGCATGTATGTTGCTCCCAGCTAAAATCAGTTGACGATAATAAATTATTGTTAATGAAGGGAACAATAACCGGAAATTTGGGCATGTCAGGAAAAAAAAAATATTGGGAGTACAAACCTATTACCCACAAGAAAAACGTGAACTAGAGTCAAGCAGCAAATTTGAATCAGTCAAATTCGGCTTTTGATTACAAGGTAAACCAAAACACCGATACGATGACCGGCAACTTGACGATGTCAAAACAACTCTAAGATAACAAAGATATCAATAAACTTACGAACAGCTAATGAAACAGACGCAGTTAGCAATGCCCAGTTAAAGGGTGCACTAATATCGTATTTACAGTTGTCTGGCTGACCGATGACCGGGTCGATTGACATGGGCAGAAAACTTATTTACAACACGCAACTCGAGAACACAACGCGAAACAGCGATGATTGGTCGACAAATGTCAGATTCGGCAAGAGCAATTTTGTAAAGTTGTCCGGCGACACTATGTCTGGCACTTTAGACATGGGACTGATCGAGATAACATCAGGATATGTTCCAAGAAATCTGTTTGATCTAACAAATAAGAATAAAGTTGATAATTAAAGAACAAGTGATATTTCAAAGGTAGCCGCTGTGGTTGATGCTTCTTGCCTAAAAAAAAAATCTGGTAGACCGCTTGATATGGGATCAAGCAGAATAACCTCAACTTACATTCCGTTTGATACAACCGATTTGACAAATAAATCTTATGTTGACAGTGCTGTTACAGCTGCCGGTGGAATCGGAAACAGACCTAAATATAACGTCGGTTATTTTCCGCATCTTGTTGAATCATCCGATGACAGGTGGTGTTTTAATGCAAATGTATCTATGCAATACAAAGGCAATTTTTCCACATTACGCATCGTCTTTTAACAATGCGACATCAGGTGAACCACAGTGAACAACCAACGGAGAAACTAGCAACTTTTGAGTAAAAATAAAATGTCCGACCGTGGTTCCGATTTGGCAGTTTCATTTGCGAGGTCGATTAAGTTCTTGTGTCGGCCGATTTTATAACTGGCGGTTGGAAGGATGGACTAATAACGCGGCCTGGATAACTATGTTCAGCACGACAAACACGTACATCGGAAATAAATTTTACTTTACACTTGCAACGGCAAACACGGTTAGCAAGTATAATTATTTTAGAATCTACGATATAGCGGCGGAAAGTCCGTAACCAGGTCTGGCCGTGTTTCAAATATATATCGTTGATGATCAAATTTAATCTGACGTTAGAAAATGAAGATGGAAACAACAGTCCCACCAATTATAATCGTGGCAAACGAGTTTAGGAAAATACCTCTAACCCGAAAAAAAAATATATATATATATATGTATGTGTGTGTGCGTGTGTGTGTGTGCGTGTGTGTGTGTTGATAAACTTGACGTTGATGCGGCAACGGAAGCAAATGCTGCTAATGAAATCTGCAAAATCAAAAGACCCTGTAAATGATGTCAATGTAAAGTGAACAGAAACCAAAGCTAACTTTGTACGTGTTAAGCGCGGTCTACAATTAAAAGATGCTATAAAAATGTTTGATGTTATCAGCAAGTACTGCCATCCTAATGATTGTCATGAAGAACAAGCAAAGGTGGAACGGTTATTAAAAATACTATGCTTGAATTTAGTCGAGAAAATGCAGTGTTGATTAACAGATCAAATCTAATAAAAGGATCGAGCTTATGCTGGAAAGAAACCTAAACAAGATTGAATAAGGCGAACACATGATAAACTTGACAAATTAGCTGAAGCAAAAGAAAGAAAATTAACAAGAAACGCAAGTCTTAGAGACGAGTTTTTTAAAAGTCGAATATTCGCGAATTTGGTATGGACTATCATGATAAAACCAAGAAGCTTAAAAATACAAATAATGCTAAAGACGCTGAGCTTATATTCAGAGCGTATATTAATACGGTTAGCTTTATGTTTGAAGAACTTAAGATGGTATTTTATCTAATCATTATTAACAAATCACTCAGGTAATTGCAGAATTTGATTATGTTGTTGAATCATTTATTAATGCTGAAAAAGATTTGTTATTTAAGGAAATTGATGAACTGGTAGATTATGATAAATTTAATAAGTAATATTATGATATCGAGGAAGATTTTCCGTTACCAGCACTAGAACGTTCTAGAGACTTGTCAATAAAATATTTCAACGAAATTGAAAAAAACATTTACTCCATAATACCTGAAATTAAACACCAAATTGCAAAATCTTATTAGCTTGATAGTGGAACCTTATCTCAAGGCAGGTAGTATGGATGACTTTGCTTGGGCGTATGCAATTATTAGGCAGCATCTCAAGCTGAAAAATTATACGTTATCTGATATCAGCGTAGTGCTCGGATTTATCGCTAAAACAGAATAAGAGTACGCTAAATTTGTGAACACCATCAATTATGTAAGGGATGAATTTGTGACCTATAGTTGGTTAAGAAAAATTGATGTACTAACGGATAAAAGATATAAAGATACTTTCGTCTAGTGTGTATGACAAGTACAGAAATTATCTAGCAGATTCTAAAAACGATCAATTTAGTATATTTCTTGATTCGATTGTTGGTAAGAAAACTTTTACTATAACGTAGAAAGATAATGAAAAAGCAAATCATAGACTTTAATCATGTGTCTCAAGATATTCCGAGAAAAAAGGAACTTGATGCGCAAACGCAATATTAAAAATTGTATCACATAAAATTGGTGCGTGAAATATTGTTACAAACACTACGGCAGAATCGTGCGACTGATTTCATATATTCCAGTTGCTTTGACGAGTTCTGGTATAATCTCTAGCGGAGCTGCTTAAACGCGTTCTTTTTAATAATTTCATGCCTCGGTGTCTCTTTAACGACCGCGTGGCAGAAAATCGAACCTAGATTAGAGACCAAAAAAGTGAATGTTACAAAAAGTTGCTTGTCACATACGGTCTTACTTACGCGAAGTCAAATATGACATGGACGATATGATCAGATAATTTCGGATTATTGACAGTATGTTGACTGACATCTTGCCAATGCTAGTTGAGAAATACGAAAACCGATATCAAAAACAATATCAAGTAGAACCTGTTAGCTCTAGTAGTACTGACAAATCAGGTTTAGTTGCACATGTAAAAACTCAAGTTTAAAACTTTGCAACATTTTTCTTTGTTTCTCTCAGGCAGATTATATATTGCGTGATCGAAAACAGAAACTGGATCTTTCGTCCACTCCTGTAATTCTTCATCGTTTGCGGTAAAGAAAATCAAATAAAGTTCGTTGAAAGATTATAGAAAGTTCGTTCCTCCAGCGTGTTTGACAAGATAATCTATTGCTATGCTTGTTGCAGCAGCAGCTTGTTTTTTAGATTTAGACTCTACAATATCTTTGTTAAATCAAGTCCAATCATTTTAATCGATGAATCTTGATATGGAGTTTCCGCAAAGGGATTACGGTATTGCATTTCTTATTGTATGTTCACGTGTCCAGTATAAAATATTGTCTAAACGTAAGAAATAGCAATCAAAAAACTGACCGATTTATCAAACATGAAACAATATTACAGTAGTTTGATTATTGGGGCGTTTATGGAGCAAAAACTCTAATTTTCCTAGGACAAAACAAAGGTCAGACTCGAAGACCAAAGCAAATGAATCAATACAAAATCCACGACACAAAAGTGGGAGTAGGGCAGAGGTTGTCTTTTAGGGTCTATCGGTGAATGTTTTGTATTTGTCTTAGGAACATTTGGGTCTTTGCGCCAGAAACCCCAGATAAACCTACTACTTTAGATCACCGAGCATCGCTGGCCGTTTTTTTCGTAGTGGTCCAGTGGCAAACTTTATTCACTCGAAGGAATCCGATCTCGACATGCCATTGCAATTTCCCGACAGCCAAGTGTTGCATGCGGCGAGAATTATATGTATTTGAATAAATTCTTTCGCGGTCGGAATACTTTGAGTATCAACATCCGCGTTTGTTCCTTGAAGTTTAGTTTAACGTACCAACGGCTCCATTACGATGGTGTTAGCGTCACCTCCGAAGTCGGTACCAATCCGCTCGATGCTATCCGTAATTGCTCCAGAGCCGCGGTCTAACCAGAGCCGGTTGAAGTACAATCATATTATTGTATTGAATTTTAAAAAGCCTTTCCGTCCGACTGTAATCACTATTAGCAGACACAGAAATGCTTAATTCCTTCTGTGTTTGTGTTTACTGCTATTGTTTGTGCGTTAATCTCGTCAAGGTTACTACATGGTCGTTGTTCAGCACTGTGATTCTTCATGGAAACAACTCCGACATTCACTGAGTTAATTTCTCTTTCCAATTTAAATATCGGTGATTTTCTCTGCCGACTCTGCTTTGATCACAGCGTGACACTCTGCAGACTCTTTAAAAAATTGTCTACCTTGATGTTTGTTGCTAATGTTTCGACAGTTACTTTTTATCATCGCCAAGAAAATTCATCATTGGAAAATGGTTGTTTGCTGAAATACACCGAGTTGTGTTTCTTAAAAACCAAATGTAATCTGGGCAGTTGTCCATAGTTTCCCCATGGAATATGTATTTAAATTCAACAATCACCATTATAGTTCATACGGGTATTGCTCAAACAATAGTTGCATGCATTGCTTCATTGGCATTTCTTCACATTAAGTCGGAGGCATTTGCGGGAACAGAAAAAAATCCGATGGTATTTTGTTCATATTCAAAGCGCATTGCATTGTTCCACCAAGCAATTGAAACAGCACACTGTAGATAATTGTTTTTGGCACTGACTTAGAAATCAAAATACGTTGAAATAGCAGCGACTATATGTCGAGCGTTGTTTCCACCACAAGGGAGATATATTCCATCCTGCAACATCTGAGTTGTATTGTAGTCTTGTTTATTCCAGTGTTAACGACTGTGACTAGATTTGCCATATTCGTTATATATTTATTACCGGCACTAATCAACCCGCTATAGTTCCTCTTCCTAGTGGCAACACATTTGGGGTAGATGATGTAAATGTATCCCCGACAATAAACCTCACAACACGCGCATTGGGAAACTGCCTCGAATTGGTGTCAATTTCCGGTATTAACAAACGTACTGATTTGCACTGATCAGTGTATGATTTATTTACCCCTCTGGTTTCCAGAACCGGCAGTAGTATAATTGTGATAGTATTGTTGTTGATATCAAGTGGCCATTCTATAAGGATCTACTATCAACATTGTTACGCATTTAATTCAGTTATAAGTTTCCGATATATCATTGAAAACAAAATTCAATTCGCTTGAGTTGTCGTCTCGAAATCATATTGTCAGATATTTAATATAACTTGATTAGAATCTGAACCAATGAAGGTTAGTAACCATGAAAGTCCTCTTCTTGCCGAACTGTTATGCAAATGCATCCACGGTTTACATGCACGTACTAGGAATATCATGCAGACTATTTTTAGAAAATTTTATTGATTCACATGGACGAGTATTCGAGCATTATTTGTAAATCTAAGTCTGTCTGATGATCCATATTCCCAAGATGAAAATGGAGTTGTATTCAACCCGTTTAATTCCTGAAGCGATTCTAACACGAGAGTAAATCTTCAGTGGCAGTCAGGGTCGTGTTGGTATCATGGTCGTTGTAAACTACGTTTAAATTTAACACGTGTAGCTGCATTTGCGCAGTAAGTGTATCTACGCTGTAATAACCCGTGGAAATAGCTACAATGACTGGAGCAGTGCAGGTTTGATACTCGATTATAGTTCAAGTTGGTGTATTAATCCAATTAACGACATACCCGATGTCTCTCAACAAGATTTCTAACAATATTTCGATTGCAAAATATAATTCTACAGCAACAATCGAGGTAACGTCGGACAATGTAAAGTTAACACGGTGTCATACCAGACAAAGAGTTAACATGAACAGATGCAAGATGATAGTCGACGGGGAAATAATATGTCCATACACTTTCGGATGACCATGCAGCCAATGCGTAGCTGGACAAATATGAATCAACGTTGGCAGACACAAGTCAAATCTTCACGTATAAAACCATTTCGGATCTTGATGTGGATGTTAATAAACTTGTAGAACGTGTGGATAGGAGTTTAATGATCTTGACCAATTCGAGTGTTACTCGACGATCTAATAGTCAGGCATACCGTTTTGAGGCTCACAGGAGAATAAACGAACGAGGACAAATGAAAACATTGACGTGGAATGCAAATTAGCGGGCAGCACAACGCCATTGTATTAAATATCCCCGGGGGCAATCGCGTCGTATATTCCCAAAATCGATTCCGGCCCTGGTCGCCGAGAAATAGGATCGTTATGGCGCTTGACAATTTATTATGTCCCCTACAATTATTTATCAAGACGACGCTCCTTGATCTTCAGTCAAAATATGGCAATATATCAATCGAAAATTACAGGTTAATGGGCCAAGTCTAGGTGGAAGGAGAAAACAACTATAATCCATTAAAACCCAACGTTAGGCTGATTGGTCAATCGCATTGCAAAAGCCTGGTTATATTCTAAGTCGTTGTCAAGAATTAAGGTGTCTGCGCAGTGTCAAATTAAACTTGCGGCATGGTAAGAAGGTGTGAAGTTTCACAGGCGCATTAGACTTCAACACGATCATTGCTAATATCTCATATCTTTATTTACACCGTAATAAATATCCTCGTAATGAAACATCGGCTTGTGAATCTATGTGCAATCGCGATCAATTTAATAACGGCAGCAACTGGAGAATATGACGTACTCGCAACCATTGATTGGTTCATGCTCGTGGAGAACGTAGCAAATACTTCAGTGTAGATTGAAATCTCGCCGCGAACTGTCATTCACCCGCCCACGACATCGGCGACACGTACGTATCGGTCATCAGTCATGAACTTCTTGATTATATCGCACAAGTGCCAAATGATGCCGAAAACGGGGTTGTATATTGTAGTACAGCAACCGGTGATGTTTCACAGAATGCACTGTGAACTCAATTACGAAATGTTTTACTATTTTATGTATTTGTTAATATGGACGCGAATCAGCGATTCTCGTATAACCCCGTCGGGAATATTACTTGCTGATGCTTCGTTCACAGACACAACAATATTCAAGATTAACACTTTTTGATCTATCTACATAAATCTATTGCAAGAACCCCATGCTTTTGGAGACAGCAAAGAACAAATTGAAATCCATCATGGAATAAGTACATCTGAAAATAGATTTATGCATCGACGAAAATCTGGATATGATTCCACAGAGGTGTTGTTTAATCAACACATATATACGCATCAAAAACTCATCGGCACCTGTACCGACATGGTGAGAGCTGCTGTGAAAGCCGCCGACACGGTTTCAGC
>JAECUM010029431.1:0-22046 GCA_016617855.1 Megalonaias nervosa | reverse complement strand
ATCCAGCTAGTTGTCAAGGTTGGACTTTTAAGTCAAAGATCCGTTATGGATGCTATTGTCATTGCTCGTACAATTGTTGGGCGTTTTCGGCATTCAACTCAAGCCACAGAACAATTTCTCAGAATCCAGAAGTCTTTGACATGCGAGGACGGCACGCCATACCCGACACACCGTCTTATCCAGGATGTTACAACCCGCTGGAATTCTACGTTCTACATGCTCGAGCGCCTCATAGAACAAAAGAAAGCTATTGCCCTCTATTGTCAGGAAAATGATGGGGTTACAAATCTAACGGCACATGAGTGGAATTTGATGGAACGGGTTTTGATTACGCTTCAACCATTCGAACAGGAAACCAGGAATGCCAGTATGTCTACTGCAACAGCAAGCATGATCATCCCCAGTGTTCGCGTTCTCATGGCAACTTTAACAAAACCTGCAAGAGTCGGAGATGACATCAGAATACAGACCATGCAGGCGGACATGCTGAAAGATTTGCGTACACGTTATGAGGAAGTGGAGACAAACAAGTTGTGTGCACTTGCAACGGTTTTGGATCCCACTTACAAATTGTTGGTTTTTAATGCGCATGGGCATGACGCTGTAAAGCGCATGTTAATGGACGAACTACAGATCGAGTATGAAAAACAATCACCGCTGTCAACATTCCAGTCTCAACAGAAGTGGATCCAGGACCTTCAACTTCGACTGGCCTAGATTCCTACTACCAGGAGTTATTTGCCTCTAGCACATCCGACCAAAATCTCGCCTCTGCATCCCTGTCATCTGAATTCACATGCCAGCGTGAATTGGATTCGTATCTAGCTGAGAAAAATCAGCCGAGGACTTCACCACCAACGGACCCAGTTATATACTGGAAATCCCGGAAAAAAACGTTCCAGCTTCTGGCAGCTGTCGCTAAACGTTTTTGTTCAATACCGCCCTCTAGCGTCGATAGTGAAAGAAGGTTTAGCACCGCAGGTGCTATTTGCAGTGACAAACGATCAAGCATGTCCGCTGAAAAAACGGAGATGCTATTACTTCTTGCAAAGAACTTGGAAGTTATAAATTTTGATTATTAAATTTCTTTATTATCTATTAAACTGCATGTTTTTACTTAGGTAGATGAAACATGGCAGAAATAAACTGCTTAACTTTAATGTTATGTTATATTATATTATATTATGCGCTACATAAATATATCAATATTCAAGACTCTTTAACTCGCATTTCTAAATTTTTTTATATTATAATATCTTTGCCAGAAAACAAGAACAATATCACAGGAAAATAAATACTGAGGTCACCATAACACGTGGATTTCAGTTTGCGAGTTTTATTTGTAAAATCGTAAGTTTTTATAATTATTATGTTTAACAATGTGATCGTAGAAAAAACGTTTATAATGTTTCAGTGCATTTTACAAAAATAAAAACATTTCATGGATTCTTTGTGGCTTTGAACTTCGTTGCATTTTGCTATAGTCCTGCCATATCCTTCCCCTTGTGACGTCGGTGTGATGTGCAAAACGTGTGTAACACGGTTTAAAAAGTTAATTTGAAAAACCTTTTAATTTAGCATTTCCGATTAATTGAATCGTATCCGGAATCGGAAAAATTTCATGCCCAAAATCCGGAATCGGAAATCAGTAGAAAAATGCTAATCGGTTATCCCCTACTAGAAAGAGTAAGAGAGAGAAAGTTATTTTCTCAGAGTCATACTTCATTTAGTGATCATATATATATATATATATATATATATAAAACTTAGCCAAACCATCTGATATTAATCACAAATATCAACTATTCAGCTTTTATGATTAATGCTCTGTTTCCCCATGACACCAATTTATATGTTAGTAAAATGTATTTCTTCAGTAATACTTGCATGATCATAATTACCTTAGGAGAACTACTACTACCTTGCATATCCAGCTCTCGGGTCACATTTTAGCTAAAAAGCTAAAAGTTATCTGCCCACTAGGTGGCAGTTAGAGTGATCTCCCCTTCATACAGGGATTGGTGCCAGTTCCAGTGAATACTTCAGTTATTACTAGAGCAGGAGGCATGCTCTCTTTACGGATGTAACTGGTCTATGAGTATTATGATCGGTAATTATTATTGAAGGAACACATTTTACTAGAAGATGTTACCCAATCATAATACCTTAGAAAAATAGGTAAGATGTGGAGAAAGATACATCCCCTTACCTTGCAAAGACCATCTCCAGTCCCCTAAGGAACATCAGACAGCTTCAAGATAGAATAGACTGCATATGTTGGGAAGCAGCTTTGAATGGAAAAATTTTCTCTCCCACAAATCCAGCAGACATCCTTATGAAACTGTTGAATGACTGTGGAAGGTAACCTTTTGTGCCACAGCTATATAAGTCCCACCATATTAATTTGATCCCTTTAGGATGAAAGATCTCTGAGATAAAGGCTTGAGAAGTGACATGGATCTTTATCACAAGGTATGGATAATGACAGAACAGTTTCACTCAAATGCGATGTTTGTGATGACTGCCCTAACTTCGTAAGCCCTATGCAAAGCAAATTCATTTGGTCTGGGGTTATATTCTGACATGTAGAATGAATAACCCACTTTTCCTGGATGAAAGTGTCCCTGCCGACATGTTGTCTTTTCCCTCTGTAATGGTTAAGGAAGACACAATCTCCCTCTACGCAATGGCTAGGTCCTTCGTACGCACCAATTCAGGGCTTGCACTGGGTCCTGTAGATGACCTTGAGATGGAGTGTCCAGAGCACACAGGAATTTCATTATAAAAGTCTGATTCCCTGTGAACAGGAGCTTGTTCCTGGCAAAGAAATCAGGGTCCATCATAGTAATGCTGACCCATCTTGTTGGAACTGCATGTAGTTCAGGCCCATTGAGAGGGCATCTATTTTGCTGATTCAGCCTGCTGTTCGCTAATGCAGTGAGGTACGCTGGTCTTATATGAGATGAATGTTGAGATGGTATGAGGTCAGATTTGTTATTGTTGACAGGGAAACCAAGAATGAGAAGGAGAGTAACAAGGGATATCTTTGGTCAGAGTATGTTGGGCAACTCTGTTTAAGACAGTGGCCATTCTGTAAACAGACTCTCATGGATGTCGTGTTGGATTTAGGGTGGGAGAAGATAGAGTGTGTTCTGTCTGTTGAAAGATCGCCGAAGATTCTAGATCCTACATAGAGCTCACAGCCATGACGTTGTGCACCAACTGCTCTGTGTCATTAGAAGACTTCCAATCCATGATGGCTTTGTCATCCCCCAAGCAGCAATATCTAGGTTGACTGCTGAGTTTTCCAAGTGAAAAACTGGTGTGCGTGTGTGTGTGTTTGTTGATGTGTGTGTGTGTGTGACTAATAGAACTGCCAACTAAAGTTCAAGGGATGGAGTCTTTGCAAGAAAAAGAGTTGTTTGACATTCGGGTCTTGTAATTGATGACATAAGCATCCCAGAATGTCAGTAATTCTGCCCGACTGTTAAAGTAATTGAAACTAGATTCTTCCTTTTTAGTCAATATTTCAACAGATGCTGGAACTTAGACCAGGCGGTTGTTGTAGTAAGAGGAGGAGGAAAGAACTCTGTAGGTTGCAAGCAGAAAGTGTCTTCAGTCAAAGCCTGTAATACTGAGTCTTCAGATAACAAGTAGTATCTAATAACGATGAAGCGGGCAAGCTTCACTGTTTTCGGATAAAGGTGTTGAAGGCAACATCTTTTGTGCTACCTGTGAAGTAGCTGTAGATAAATGTTGAGGATGGTTTGTTCAGAACATCCGAGTTACCGGTACATACTGTGACATCTGTGTTACCGGTACATACAGTGACATCCAAGTTACCGGTACATACAGTGACATCTGAGTTACCTGTACATATGGTGACATCTAAGTTGTTGCTTTAAAGTAAAGGTTCCCTTTGAGTGGCAAATAACTGATGACAAAGTGAGGCACTAAGCTGGACATCATACACAGACAGTGCCTAGCAGCAATATGCAGGTTAGACTGATCCATGAGAGTACCTATATAATCTGGTGGCTGATATGCATAATTGATTGTGGTTGTGACCCATTACAATCAGAGGTATATTATCCAGTCATGATGGAATAGGGCCATCTTGGTTGCCAAGACACTGTCCAGTATTTTGGATTGGGATGGGGTACGGGATGTTTATCCATGTAAACGGTCGATGATTCTGATGTGCAAGATGGTAACTGAGACTGTATGTTTGCTCTCTATCTCACTACCCAGCAACTGATATGCTGTAGAACCCTAATGTGCAAACTGATAACATCCTCATCCCTTCTGCATCTATGTATTCATAGACTGACAACCAGAGAGGGCTACACATGTAGGGTGGTTGTGAATCTGGTATTGTCCATGGTCTAAATCTGTTAGACAAAATAGAACAGACAATACATACAGGTGTAGCATGGCATGCATCCAGCTTTATGAATTTCATAGTGTACATGCAGAACTACACGCAATGACATTTACCTGTAAAAGCGTGCATTGAAGAAAGAAAGAACAAAAAAGTTGAAAATTTAAAGATGGAGTATATTTCCCTTCAAAGAGAACACCCTTCCAACTTGCTTTAAGGCAAAAAATTCCAAAATGTATATACGTGGATTGTGAGGCCTCTCTGTCTGTGGTCAGCATGCTATTCAGCATGAGCAGAAGTAGAATCTGGAGCATTCACCAAATTCAGCACCTATCCATATATCTAAGGGAGATCACTCTAAATGCCCTCTAGCTGGGTAGATAACTTTTAGCTTTTTAACTAAAACATTTTAGCTTGGGGCAGCTGAATTCACAAGGCAGTAGTAGGTCTGTTAAGGTATTATAATCGGGTAAAATATTTGAAGAAGAATAAGTTTTCACATGATTTCATTTGTAAATAATTTGTGAACTTTGGGATCTTCCAAATTCAGACTTATCAGCTTTAAATATAAAATGAAATATCAAATCAAAGTTGAGTTCTTGTATACTGGATTTACTGTTTTGAAACTGTAACTTGTATATAACAGTTTTTGCCAGTAGCAAAACAAGATAAACAAAACTTGACTGACAAAATTCATTTAAATCTCAAAATTTTGAAATGATCGCTGATTATTTTCCCTGATTCATCTTTCACTTTAACTGTCATTTTGTTTATGTCTTTTTCAAGGTTTACAAAAATATATTAATTTTTTCTCCTTCTATCCCTATTCTGATATACAATCATCATGTTTAATTTCTGTTTCTTATTTCTTCAAGCCAAATTTTCAAATTTTCAAACAGAACCAAACTTAGTATACACAATATTGTAATTTCTTTTTAATATATGTTCAATTTCTGTTAATAATTTCTTTTCTTCTTTTTGTTTTTCCCTTGTTTTGAAAAAAAAGACTGAGGGCACATGTTTCTAATTAAAAGAATTACAAGAATAATGGATCACCAATATTATTATTACTATTATTTCAATATACTAATCTTAGCTCTAAATTTTTCTTGACCTTTTCTAAAAATACTTTATCTTTCATCAAGAGGTTCCTGAATTTCCAGAAACCTTGTGCCTTTCTAAATTTTGTAAATTGATGGCTGAGTATTACTGGGAAATGATCAGACATAAAGCTGGGATATATGTGAGTACTGTGAGCATTATCAGAGAATGATCAGACTTAATGCTGGGATATATTTTAGTGCAATCAGGGAATGATCACTCAGAAATATTATGAACAGAAATTATGTACGAGTGAGTGAACCTGTTGCTCAAAAGTTTCACCATTACTAAGATTTCAAACAGATTTTGCCTTGCTTGTGAAGTATAGGTTAGACATACGTATAACTTTTCCAAACACGTTATCGTCATTTTGTGTAGTCTTCAATGTTCTGTTTTTGCATTTTGGTTTCTCTGAGACAGTTGTTTCTAATGTCATAAAATCGGTTGGGTATATTCATACTGGACAGTACTATTCATGACAAAGCAAAAGAAGGGTTACAGTGACCCATTTTTCAGTTATTACGTTTCTGAATTTAGGACAATTTGTCTAAACTGTTGTTATGTATAGTCATAACATTTGATGGGTATATTCATCTTGGACAGTACTGCTCACTACAAACAAAAGAAGGTCACAGTGATCAACTTGTCAGTTATTACACAAGCTTTTACATTTATCTCAATTTCTTTGACACTGTTGTACATGCAGTCAAGAAACTTTACAGGTGTGTTCATCTTGGAAGGTACTACTCACCTTGGTAAAAGTAGGTCACTACTTTTCTTGCTCTAGGAACTTTGCAAAGTTTGTCGATTACACCATGGTGGAGCATGCAAGATATAGCATTCCACATAAATACTGTTTAAATATAGCTTTTCTTTGTCTGTATGACCATATAGTAGGATTACTTTAAAGTGAATTTTCAGCATTAGCAAACTACCTAAAATTTTTTATTTTGCTCCCAATATTAATAACACAAAATAATTTCTCATATTTTTATTTGATTTGCTTCAAATGAAACATTTCTGATAATGTACATTTGTGCACTGGCAGGCAAAATGTAGTTTTAAGCTAGATAAAAACTAGGAAATACTGGTAGTTAAAAATCACCAAAGCACTTTAAAAGTGTCTGACATTAACTTTACTCCTGTAATGACTTCTCAGGGTCATGTCAATTCAGTTATTAAAAAATGATTTTTGGAATATCTGTTGGCACAGTGGGATGAATTTGCTGAAAATTTTTGTATTGTTTGGGTGGAATCATGGAATTATATAGGTTACTGAGATTATACTATGGCACAATACCATACTGCGCAATATTAAGTAAACAATGATTGTCCATTTAAAGTTAAGTCAAAGGTTACCCCTGTCACCTAAGTTTACGAAATTTTGAAAATTTTTTTTCAATAAGATCTTTTCTGACAATATGCCCACCCCAACTTTTACAAAAATCTACCAGGTAACCCTGACCTTTGACTTACCATGGCATTCAAAACTTAAACCTTACTAGGTTCTGGGAATGGCTATTTTAAAGTATGCATTCAAATCTTTGTCTTTTCTAGATTCTGGGAACAGCTCTTAATTGTAAGTGTGCATTCAAAACTTAGTCCTTACAAGGTTGTGGAAACGGCTTTTGTAAGTGTGCATTCAAAACTTAGCCCTTACTAGGTTCAGGGAATGGCTTCTCAAATTCATCTAGCCTGGAACTCTTCCATTCCACAATTCTCTCCAGAGCTTGCCGACTGTCCATGACAATGTGGCGAGCGACACCCATTTGCATCTTGTGGGCCATGGCAATACCAAACTGTACTCGATTTACGTTGATAGAGGTCACATCTCCCATTGATCGAGCTAAAGTATATGCTTTATCAAAGCTCTTTGTGGCCTCTTCATAATTTCCCTGCAAGATTCAAACTGTCATGTCACTCATCAAGTACTATCATATTTTTCATATTTCTTAAAGATGAAGTCTACAATTATAAATAAGATTTTTACTGTAAACATTCCAACTTATAGACTATGAGCATGATATTGATTAAAACTATGAGCATGACATTGATTAAAACCATGACAATGACAGTGATTAAAACTATGAGCATGACATTGATTAAAACCATGACAATGATAATGATTAAAACTATGAGCATGACATTGATTAAAACCATGACAATGAGTGATTAAAACTATGAGCATGACATTGATTAAAACCATGACAATGACAGTGATTAAAACTATCAGCATGACATTGATTAAAACCATGACAATGACAGTGATTAAAACTATCAGCATGACATTGATTAAAACCATGACAATGACAGTGATTAAAACTATGACCGTGATATTGATTAAAACTATGAGCATGACACTGCTTAAAACCATGACCATGACATTGATAACAACTATGACCATGATACTGATTACAACTATGACCATGATATTGATTAAAACTAAGAGCATGACATTGATTACAACTATGACCATGATATTGATTAAAACTATGACCATGACATTGATTAAAACCATGACCATGACACTGATTAAAACCATGACTATGACATTGATTACAACTATAACCATGACAATGGTTACAACTATGACCATGACATTGATTACAACTATGACCAAGACACTGATTACAACTATGACCTTGACACTGATTACAACTATGACCATGACATTGATTACAACTATGACCATGACATTGATTACAATTATGACCATGACATTGATTACAACTATGACCATGACATTGATTACAACTATGACCATGACATTGATTACAACTATGACCATGACATTGATTAAAACCATGACCATGACATTGATTAAAACTATGACCATGACGTTGATTAAAACTATGACCATGACATTGATTAAAACCATGACCATGACATTGATTAAAACTATGACCATGATATTGATTAAAACTATGACCATGATATTGATTAAAATCATGACCATGACATTGGTTAAAACTATGACCATGATATTGATTAAAATATGTATATACCATGTCCTAGCATTCAATTACCCTCCCATTGTTTTTAAAGTAAAAAGCTTCAAAGATTATAATAAATGCAGAAAAATTTGTCATTTCATTCATCAATTTATCATTTCTAACCTGATTTTCACCATGGGGTCCCTAACACTTTCATCTTGTGTGTTTCAAACTAAACTGGAGTTTCTTTTATCAACATGGCACCATATCTGCATGGGCAAATCTATTGTTTTCCAACAACATGTGACTATGGTGTTCACCGTCTTAGAAAAGCTCTGAATAATTCCTTAAACTTCTGTAAGTTTAGGAGTTGCATCATTTAGAATGCATGCATGTAAGAGTTGCACCTTTTATTTGTTCAATTCCTTCTAGAAATATTAAAACTACACATTGCAAATACTAGATGCAGACAATCATTTTTCTTAAAAATGGACTCTTCTAAAATCGGAAAAGGATAGTGAACAGTCTGTCTGCATGTTTACAGTTACAGCTTCTGTCTGGTCTGAAATGTGAACAAGAAGATAGTGTGAGGGGGCCACCTGGAGACAATCAAGTTAGATAAAATATATTGATGAATGAAATGACTAAGTTTTCTGCATTTTTTTAAGTCCTTGATGCTTGTCATTTCTGAAATCATTAGGAGAGTACAAAAAAATGGGGTGGGGTAAGCGAATACTATAATATAGGTTGTTCTGCAGTATTATCATCATTTATTAATCTATGTTACAAATGACACCACCTGCTGACCTATAGTTTATTGCACTGAATAATCAAATGTGTCAACTGGATGAGAATAAAATCATTCAACCAAAATAAAACATGAAAATCACATTTTAGCATGTATGAAAATTAGCAATTTAATCTGCAAATTGTGCTATAAGGATTTATTTTAAGTTACTATATAAAAATGGATCTTGCCATATTTAAAAAAAAGCAATATATTTTTCCAGTTGTATTACTTATTGATATGTCTGAAAAAAGATTGTGATTCTTGAATATGTTCTCCCTGGTGGCTGGGAAAGAGAGGCTGCAATATACATAAGTAGAAATTACAGCTGCATAGAAGTAAGTGTAATAATTACCAATTTGTTGAAGATAATTCCAAGATTGTGACAGGCCTTGCTGTACGCTTGCTCATTGCCACTTTTCTCTGCCACTTGCACAAACTGTTTCAGGTACTCAATGCTCTTTTCTACTTTACCATCCCTGTAACCATGGTTGTTTAAAGTAATCAGTTTCTATAAAAGTCATTCATTGTGAACAAAAATAATTTAAAATTATTTCTCTAATTCTCATATACGTGTGACACACTGTACTCATGTGGCAGGGATCCTGTCAGTTTTAAAAAGAAAAATATTAAGTCAGGGACTTCCTGAGTTTGAAATCTGGATTTGCCTTCATTCAAACCAAAGCCATTTTGATGGATACAAAGAGATATGTATTGTTTTACTGGCACTGTTATTGCTAATTTTACTAAAATTTTAAAATTTTACTAATTTGTTTTCCATCTTGTTTGTCCATAAAAAGCAAACAAGTAAGTGCATGCATTATAATCTATCATTACTTAATCCCTTATCCTATAAAAGGTAAATACAAAACAAGAGGCCCAATTGGGGCTGAGATTGCTCACCTGTTTGACATATAGCCAAGGCAAGAGCAGTTGGCCAAGAATTCCGGGTCTGCAGGATGCTTTCTATTGCACATCAGCATAATTTGTCCTATAGTGACAGGTCCTTATGTCAAGATCCTGTTGTCAAAGTTGGCCAAATTTATTTGATTAATTTGTTGAAATAAAGTTGTTCAAAAGTTTTCCAACTTTAGTAATGGTGTCCATATTTGGTGGCAGATCAACACCAGTTGTGCAAAATCTGAGAAGCCTTCCAGCAAGGACACTTTCTGTCAATTTCATCCAATTTTGTTGAGTGGTTTTTATAAAAAAAAAGCTTGCCAAAGGTTTTCTATTTTTAGTAGCAGCAATCACATTTATTGGTAGATCAGCATCATTGATTGGAAATTGAAAGCATTTCATGCCAAAATCTTTTTGTGCCAAATTTGGTCAGATTCTGTTGAGTGGGATTTTAGAAGAAGACATTTAAAGGCCATGTAGTTTTAGACAATGGCAGACAGATTTGAGGGAAATGCAGCTTTATTTGAATAAACTTGAAAGCCCTTCACATCAGAATGATTTTTTTGAATATGGTCAAATCCTGTTGAGAAGTTAGAAGTTGTTTAAAGACTTGTTTATATTTAGTTGTTGTTGTTGTTGTTGTTATAGGGTTTAGCGCCATTTTTCAGCACAAGATAGGCTATACATGGCGGCCAGTATTAATGGTGGAGGAAGAACCCGGGAGAACCCGGAAAGAACCACTGACCCACGAGAAGCTACCAGCAAGCTTTCTCACATAACCACATTGGCCGAGCCCGAGACTTGAACCCACGCAGACAGAGGTGAGATGGCAGTGATCCATAACAGTGAGCGCTTTAGACCACTCGGCCACTCGGGGCCCCTATATTTAGTAATGGTGGTCTTATTTGACAGTCAATCTGCATCATTTATAGAAATCTGAAAGATCTTCAAAGCAGGATGTTTTCCTTCAAATACTATTAACTGGTTTTTGAGAATATGTTGTTTGTAGGTTTTTCGATTTTTTGTAACTGTGGCCATACTGCATTTGATGGCATAGCTGCATTTCTGTACAAAAATGGAAAGCCTTCATGCCAGGATCCTTTCTCGTAAATTTGGTCAGATTCTGTTAAGTGGTTCTTGAAAAAAAATTAATTTTAAAGTTTTTTAATTTTAATAACAGTGATCATATTTGCTGGAAGATTGACATTGTTTGTATAAATATGAAAATACTTCACATCAGAATGCTTTCTGTCCAATCTGTTGTGTCGGGTTTTTTTTTTCAAGAATAAACTTGATATCTGCAGTTTATTATTATTTTTAGCACCAGCAGTCACATTTGTTAGTGTATCAGAATAATTTGTATAGATTAGAAAACCCTCTTCATGCCAGGATGCTTTATGTTGGATTTATTCGATTTCCACAGTGTATTTTTTTAATAGAAAAAGTCATTTAGGAAATGCAGCCATATTGGACAACTACTCAGCATAAATAAAACAAATATGAAAGACTTTGAAGCCAGAAAGCTCCCTGTAAAATCATGGAAATTCGTCAAGTGCTGTCTGAGAAGTTGCAAATATCATTTACAAATGGACGATTGACAACGTATGACACATGATGGACAAAAGATCATACCATAAATTTGTAAGTGAATTCACAATAGTCATTTGAGGAATTATGTCATAACACCTGTGCAGAAGTAATTAAAACCAAATGTTGGCACCTTTAGGAATGGCAAGACCTCTGATTCTCAGCATCTAAACAAAAAATCCAACCAATACTTGGACTATACTAGGTGATAATTGTGCATATATTATATCCAACCTTCCCATAAAGTTGGCCTGCATGAGGAATACACCCATCCCAAATAAGTGCACACCAGGAGAAAAGATGATATCACACTTATGATGTCCAAAACACTTGCACTGGTTCTAACATGAAACAGACAGATTTTGCCAGTTTATAAACTGTAATCCTTGTTTACAACAAATGTTTGGGGGATATTTCTACGGCTAGATTTATACTGATGATCAGCCATCGTTTTTCAGTTCAAAAATGGTCAGCTAATAGCATGAGCTATTATTTGAAAAATAAACACAACATACCTAAAGTGTATGTCAGTGTGGTCATAAAGGCACATTTACTCAAATATTAATTGTTTTCTAAAATTTAATGCTGAAATTGCTTCACCAAAGTCTATTCAATACTGATAGTTGAATTTTTAGCACTTTAAATATCTTCAAAAAACTTCCACACAAAACTTACTGATCACTGTGAACTTTTACAATGGCAGCCAGGAACTAGGGTCTATCATAAAAAATAACAGGTAGTACAAATATGTTTTCAACATGCGGTTCTTTCATTGTGACATCAATCCAGTTTGTACTGGATCATACCTTTAGTTGGAGCTCGTCCAAAAATGTCCACGTAATTTAACATTGAATTTGCCATATGCATTTTTGGGAACAGTGTAAATAATGATCTTCCAAGGGAATATGTATGAGGATCCAAATAAAATTAATAATTGCCATTTAAAGGTGTGTGCAATCACATTCTAAAAAATCACACTTGTTACTGAATTAGCTGGTTCTGCACACCTACATGACCTCATAACTTTTACTCTAAATTACATCAGTTATTCAATCAATTTCTAATGACTTGAAAAATCTAGCTTTGGTAGTACTACACCATGTTTTTTCACAAGTCTAAGAAAAAAAATGATGACTGACTGCATCCATGTTTGAACAGCAAGGGGTGTTCAGGTTGAAAAACACACTATACTGGTAATATGACATGGTTTCATCACTTATCAAGCCGACCCCTGCAATTGGAGATAATCTTCCTACATCCTAATCATTTTATAGATAAGGCTTATTCTAATTATGGATATTATTTCTTATTATGAATATTATTTCTTATTATGGATATTATTTCTTATTATGGATATTATTTCTTATAGGCATCATTACATTGGAAAATATTCAAATTTAAAGTTCGTACAATTTGTATTCAAACTAGAAACATGTTGTTTTTTTTTTAAATTGACCCCCTCCCCCAATGGTATTGGCACATTTTGAGTGTATTATAATACAATGCACTTGTCCTCAGCTCTGAGTGATGCAATATATAAATGAAGACAGCCTCGGATAGTTGCAGTCTTTTTTTTGCCAAGAAGCTCAAGCTCAAACTCCCAAAGGTGAAATGGTAGATTTATAATAAATCAAGCAGATCAACCTACCTTTCCAAAGCTTTAGCGATAGCATCACATGCTTTTCCAATTCCATCGTTGTCATCTGCATTGCGGCAAATGGCGAGATAATTGTTCAAATGCTGAAATTGTAGAATCAAACCATGCTTTAAGGATGATTACTTGTAAAATGTAGATGTATTTGAAATTTCTGTTGATAGTTTTACTTAGCCAAGGGTCCAAGCTATCGAAAATAACTAAATCATTTATTGGTTGCTGTGTATTTTTCTGTACTAATCATAGTTGAATACTTATACCTAAGAATATCTTTAGATATAAACATACAGGAAAAGAAACTCTATGACTAATTGCATATATAATAACAAGTGAACGTGCAGCAAAAATTCATCAAATTTGCACCAACTGAAGATTAAAAAAGCAAAGGAAAGAATATGTTGGTGAGTGAATTATTTTATGACACAACTACTTAAATTATATTAGTTTTCTGCAACAGAAAGTCTTTGCTTGCGAATTATGTAAGGTCACAAATCACTAAAGATTTCCAAAATGTCTTGCATACTTTTTCCTTACTTTATCATTTCTTTTGCAGGACTGTTATTGTTATTATTAAAATTGTAAGAGATTTTTTTTTCTTTTTTATACTTAATAATGTACTGAAGGTCCAACTGTGTAGTTTATGCCCAGTCTCTATTAGTTCACAGCACTGTGATAAACCTAGGCAACATGATTACTGTGAATGGCCCATTAAATGGACACCCAGTTTTTAATAATCGTCTATGTAGTTACCTGAAACTTTCTGTGCAGAAATCACTTCTCTTCTTTCAGTCACAGTGACCTTGTCCTTTGACTTATTGACCCCAAATTAATAAGCTTTTTCCTGAGCCCAAGAATAAGCCATATTTAATATTTTGTTCTGTGATGTACAACTCATGTTATTGTGCAGAAACAATTTTTTTTTCTGTCACACTGACTTTGGCCTTTGACCATTTGATGCCAAAGTCAAAAGGCTTCATAACAAGATTTCAAAATGGCCACTGTAGTGGTCATAATAGATGTCCAAGCGGCACCATTTTTATTTAGGACCAACTAGAGCATGGGATGAATGTATGTGTAAAGTTCCATGGTAATTTTTGAAGTAGTTCTGGATAAGTACCTACAACAAACTTGTCATAACATGACGTGTCATCCTAAAAACACAATTTTTTACTCACAAATACCTCGACACAGTTGTGATTCGAAAAAATTGATCTTCACCAACCTTCAAACAAAAACAAAAACAGAAAAAAAACCCACTTCAGAATATGCCAGTATAAACTTAGTGGAACAACCCAATTTGTTTTAAGTCATACGTAAAGCAAGGAGATGCTGTAGTGATGCATGTTGAAGAACAGAAGTTATTACACATCATTGCCTTGAATAAGAATGTTGAAGCCATCTGTATTAAAGATTATTATCAAGTTTGTGAACAGCGCCAACATTTCTTTAAAGTTGGATTTTACTCCTATATATAAAAACACAAAGCATAATTGTTTCAGCTGTTACAGTAGTGCTCAAGTGTGATTCATTTTTTATGGTGGTTCAGAAAGCAGCCTATCAGCAAAGCAATCCGAGTCCAGCAAAAATAAAATTCAGAATTCTTGATTGATGGAATTTTTTACTTTGTGAAGCACAGCAGCAAGGGGGAGCATTTAGTTCTTGGCACTTACTGCAAACATCATAACAACATAAGTCATTCTTGGATATACAGTGTCTGTCAAAAATAGGGGACAGGTGTAAATGACATAAAATAATATAGACATTCTACTCAAATAAAAAAAACAATTTGTTTGACCCATTTTTTTCTCAGATTGAAAATTACCAGTTTAGGAACCAGAGTTTGTGTTTGGATTTTAAACTTTTTGGCCTTAGATCTAAATCAGACCAGTCTGAAACGCACATGGATAGATGAACCATTGCAAAAAGTAAAACAGGTTTATGATTTGGAGTAGACTGGGGTCAGGACAAGAAAATCCGGATCAAATACAAAAAAAAAAAAAAAGTCCAATTTTTACCCTTCTGCACAACATGGCCAAAATAGCCAGTTAAAAACAATATCTTTATACACCTAAGCATCTGGTTTCACGAAAATCTCTTAGGAACAAATGTGTTTATATCCACTGAGAAGTAACCCCCAAAATTGTTTGCAACCCCCATTTCATGCAAAATTGAAAAGATTTTCAGGGGACAATGAGTTAAACCTACTACAGTATACAGTGTGACCCTGCTATAGCACACTCCGTTATAACATGAATTCGGATATAACACTGTCACGGCATGGCTCCTGAAATTTCATTTACCTTATTACAGGTATTTTTCTCATAAACAAAAAAAAATTCTTATGAGTACGAAAAATATGTAAAACGTTTTATTATCATTTTGGAGAAGAGACTGCATATAAATTCGAATATAAGACGATTGTGGCGTGGCTCCTGAAATATCATATACATGTATTATTCTCGTACAAGGAAAACATTTCTTCTTAAAAGTGCAAAAAATAACAATTAGAAATTTTATTATCATTTTGGGGAGGAAATCATGTATGGATATGAATATAAAACGATTGTGGCGTGTCTCCTAAACTTTTTTAATTTAACCAATTTCTTACAGTTTTGTGCCAAAATAAACATCAGAAATATGAGTATCTGAACCAATGGCTGGGCCTTTTGAGAACTTTGATCTTTGTTTATTGTTGAAAGATGTCAGCTCATAAGTGTTAATCTTACTACTACTGGTCCATGAGCAATGAAGCCATCAAGTCTACTTTGTGTTTGTCTTCAATGCATTCCATATAAAATCATTGCTCAAACAATATCCGACATATGTTCTATAAACTGCATATACAACTAAGCAACAAACAATGCAGCGGTTGATAAAAGATTCTCACCTGAATTTATAAATCAATTAATTTCAGTACACTGCTCATCATCAAAGTCAATTGCCGAGATAAACTTGTTTAAATTATGGGGCAACGATTTATAAAAAAATAAAAAAACCCGAAAGCTGCCAACATGTGTGCATGGCTTGGTGGTGTTGTTTTATGCAATCAGTTGACCAGTGAATAATGTCGTCCATTCCCCACAAATATACCCCCATTGTTTATTGTCAATTATTCTTGCTGTAGTCTTTCAAACCAATAGGTGTACAAGTGTTAATTAGTGGACATTTTGAATGGAAAATGGGAAACGGAAACATAAAGCTTTAACTGTTAAAGAAAAGATTGAAGCTTTGGACAGGATTAAGTCCAGTGTTAGACAATTACAAGTAGCTAAAGATTTAGGTGCGAATGAATCAACAATCTGAGGATGGAAGAGGGAAGAAGCAAAACTAAGAGAGATGGTTGTGGATATGCATGAAAGTGAGGGATTGATGAGAAAAAAAGCAAGACTAGCAGGAGACACCCAACTTGATGCAACCCTGTATCAGTGGTTTGTGCAGACTAGGGCTGAAGGAGTGCCTATATCAAGACCAACTTTAAAGGTACAAGCTGAAAAATTTCACACCGACTTACATGGGCAAGATTCCAGCTTCAAAGCAAGCAATGGATGGCTAAACCGTTTTAAGAAGCGACATGGGATTAGCTACATGACAGTTTCTGGAGAAATCCACTCTTCTGATTCTGAAGCTGCTATGAATTATTTTGATGAATTGAGGGAAATAATAGAGGAAGGAGGATATTCTCCAGAGCAGATTTACAATTGTGATGAAACTAGATTGTGCTACAAAATGATGCCTGACACCACCCTAGCTGTGAAAAAAGACAAACATAAACATGAAGGGTTTAAGAAAATAAAGGAGAGATTAACTTTGCTGTTTTGTGTCAATAAAACGGGAAGACACAAACTTAAACCACAATGTATTGGAAAATTCAAGTCTCCAAGGTGCTTCCATCATCTGAATATGAAGACCATTTTCTTATGATGCTACAAAAAATGCATGGATGACAGCTGCTTTGTTTGAAAAATGGTTTCAAAATGAATTCGTACCAGCAGTTCGATCCCACCTCAGAAATCTGAAGATGGAGCTGAAGGCACTGTTATTATTGGACAACTGCCCTGCAAAACCCACCCACAGACAGCCTGGTTAGTAAGGATGGGAAATTAAAGCCAGCTTCCTCCCAAAGAATACAACTTCTAGGATTCAGCCTCTGGACCAGGGCAAAATATCAGTTTTTAAAATGAATTTTAGAAGAGAACTTGTAAAAATGATTGTTTGCGATGAAACCTCTGTCCAGGCGATACTACAAAGTTTAAATCTGAAAGAAGTAATGTACCTCGGCGGCAAATCTTGGGATGCCATTATGCTGAGCTGCATTGAGAAATGCTGGGAGAAAGGACTTGGGGCAGCATTTACTATTACTCAGGATAACAGTGGTGATGATGATGATAAGTTTATTTCATGATTTTCTGAGAATGATGTGTTCGAGGCTGAGAGGGCATTTGGGAAGCTGATGCAGTCACGCGACAGTGTTAATGAATGGCTCATTTTGATAATGACTGCCCAGTTGCAGACCATGTTTTGGATGCAGAAATTATTCAAAATATTACGTTCAATAACACCAATTGTGATGCTGACGATGGTGATGCTTCTGATGATGACAGAGAGGACACCACACCTGAGGATAATCTACCATCAGCAACAGAAGCAGTCAAAAGTTTAGAGTGTGCTTTGAGAAGGATGGAGACGCAAGATATCGACTATGTTCGAATTCTTCAGAGGAGAAATATGATTGACTTTGCCAAGAGCAAACGTGACAGTAGCAGAAAGCAGCTGAAAATCACTGAGTTTTTCAAACAATAATAAAGTATTACAATTCACGGATGAGAAAATTTAGCAGTATGAAATTTATACAGACACTGTTATTTAACCTTCGGACGTACTGTTTTATCATTTGTTACATAATATTTGGTATTTATTTTTCCACTGAATTCAGTTGCATAATGATCTGTGACAAAATTATTGAATATTTTAAATCTGTGTGCAGATATTTTCAACAGAAATACTTGTATTGTGGATTCAATGTATGTGATGAGATTCACAGGTGAGTACACAGTGTTGATACTCTATTCATGCTATAGATTAGATATGTATATATAAACTATACACGTGTATGTACCAATGTGTGGTTCTCTGAATAAAGTAATATAGAATATATGCAATCTCTGTTATCACTGCAGGTGTTTTTCTCATTTAATATACATTAATTTAAAATGGTAACTGTGCCAATGAAGCACACGTTTTTGCACCCGCTTTTATTACCCCTCCCCCCTCCCCCTCCCCCCCCTGCTAATCCTGCAAATTTTTTGTTACTGTACATGGTTGCTTATAACATGGTTTGGTTCATAACACGGTCAGGTTCTATGGCTCCAAACTACCATGTTATAGTGGGGTCACACTGTAGTAATGATAATAATAATAATAATAATAATAATAATGACCAGTCATCCCCAAGAGGCCTTCTACAATTACATGTACATGCATATGATATACAATTTTGATAGGTTGTGGTATCTTTAGACAAAAGAGCTATTATACACAAGATAACTGATCTACCACTACATTAAAGATCAGGGTACATACAGGATTCACACAAAAATTAGCAGCAAACCTGAAAGACAGTCAAAGTGATTAAATAAAAAATCATTATTTTAAAGAGTAGTAATTAATTAAACCAAATCATACAAATGATTGTTTCTATACATGTTGACTAAAATGCTTATTAAACCCCTTAGATGAGTCACCATACCTTTAATAGAGTGGAATGGAAATATAAAGTGACCTCACTTATAACACAGTGAACTTTTATGACTCCACTTAAGAGATTTCTAGTGAGAGGCAACTGCATATTGGCATATCAAAGTTTATGCTGCTTATGGTTAGCTTTGTGTTATACACAAGTACATATGGTATACCCAAGTAGAGATGGTATACACAATTACATATGGTAAAGTGGCTTCCATTTCAGCAGAGAACTCAATTTCAGAAGGGTTTACTAGTCTATAAATCCTAATATGGTTTGGCTCCTGGTTATCTTAAATGTAATTTTTAATTTGTTGAAAATGTACATGTGCATGAACTAAGATCCATCTCAAACAACAAGTTATATTTACCTAAACCAAATTCAGAGTTTTATAAGAAGAGTTTTGCTTTTTCTGGAGCCAAACTATGGAATTCCATACCACCTTATATAAAGTCAGCCGACTCATGCCAAACTTTCAAAAAGCTTCCTAGTCAGCATTTACAGAAACAACCATTTGTATGATTTTGTTTAATTCAATACTATTACTTTTTACAATATTGTTATCATGTACTCATCTATAATGTATTACACATGTTCGTTACTACTATTTGTATGAATATTCTATGTACGCATCCTTGAAGCCTTGTGCATATTTTACTGAAGCAGTAGATCAACTGTCTAGTTTTTAATAGCATTTGCTGTTTAAAGACACCTCATCTTGTAAAAATTGTGCATTATATATGTATACATTTATACCAATGTAATTGTAGAAGGTCTCATGGAAGATTAGTCAGGTGACCAAATGAGCTTCTTATTTAAATAAAGTCATTATTATTATTATTATTATTATTATTATTATTATTATTATTATTATTATAACTATAGTATCTTTGGTTCTGTCCCGTACCAATAGGGCAGTGTCAGCATCACCATTCATTTCATAAGCCAGACCTATTCTGTAGGCTGCCTCCCCTGTCAACATGTGGATTTCACCTGAAATGAAAATCAACATTTTTTAATGGCAATGTGAAAAATTATCTTTTAGGCTCTTTGACATCTCTACCAATATGAGGGTCTGGTAAAAAATGCTTCTTAAAGCTTCATAAATGTTCTCTGTTACTGTCCAAAGGAGCAACACACGAACATTGTAATAACAAAACTAATTGACATTTTTCTCCATCTCAAAATATACTTAGATCTTTATACAATAATTTAAGTCAAAATTCTATCATCATCTTAAATGGATATCATTAAACAATTCATCACCACCAGCAGATCTGGGTCTATTTTGTTTGTAGTTGGACTTGACTTACAAAGCAAGTACAAATGTTAAAGTTCATTTTGTGTGCACAAGGGGGGTAGAATCAATATTTAACGACTGTGTTAGCTGGATTAGTGATGAAAAATGTAAGGGATGTAGTGGCTGTCAATTGTTTTATGGTAGCTTCAATAAGAAAAGGTTGTTTTACCATGTATCAGTCATTGGATTCACATATGTTGTTTTACCATGTATCAGTCATTGGATTCACATATGTATCAGTACTTTCCTCTCCTAAATAACAAAACCCTCCTTAATCAATTTACCTCAATGTTCCAGAATCCATATGACAACAATTGGGATGGGTTTCTCCTCAATGCTTTAAACCAACAGGTTTAAAATGAAACTCTTTCAACCAAATTAGAAACTAAATTTATCCACATCCCTTTCATACAAGGAAATATTTCTACAAATTGTCATTCCGAGACATCTAAATAAATGAAGACTGCATGTATCTGGATTCCTCTTTAAATCCAGAACAAAATTTATTTCTGGATTCACAATATTCTGCTACATAATAACTTACCAAATACACTCGCTTGTAAGTCAAATCAAACTGCAAACAACAAAGATCCTGATCTGCTGTAGCATAATGTTATCAGCTTCTATGTTTGTTCTACTGATTACTCCTAACAAACTACACAGACCCAGATCTGCTGGCGTTTTATGCGATGGCAGATCTGGGCCTGTGCAGTTTGCAGTGAGTAAATATGTTAAGTCTAGTAGCCAAATGCCACTTAAAATTCAAACATTAATTTCTTATTTTGAAGTTTAATAATTTGGAAAATCTGACTTACTTTCTTGAGCCATATTATACGCCTTTTTTAAATATTCAAGCATCTCATTTTTATCCTCCTCTTCCTCCTCAAGAAGTGTTCCGATAGTGTCGTAAATTCGGGAAAGGTGGATGCAGGCATCTGTGTGAAATGTTCTGTTATCTGCAGTTATCCAGTCCTTGTTAGTGACTGCCAGCTTGTAGTATTGCTCAAAATTCTCCATTGCATGATAATATTCGCCTATGAAAAAATGTATGAATTACTGTAAATTACAATAATTTCACATGAACAAGATTTTTACAAAATTAAGTCAGAAAATTGTGCTATTAACAAAATATCCTTGATCTGAAAGACAATGATGCAAAATAACTTGTTTTCAGGGAAATAATTCCTTTGCAAAAATTTTAAGTCAAAATTTGCTAAATATACCAGATTTGTGCATTTTTAATGATGTTAAAACACCATGAGTCACAGCAAAGGTTTCCCATTCCATTAGTTAATTAGGACAAAATATTTAGATTTGTAAAAACATAAATAATAAGGTTAGCAGAAAAAAGATGCTTCCATATTTAGGATACAACAACATACAATAGCTAAGTCAATAATTATTTGAATTATGAATATTTTAAAACTGATATTGACTACTGTGGACTTTTATAATAATAGTCTCAGTGACAGTGTAACACAATCAAACCTAATAAATATATATATATATATATATATATATATATATATAAAGGAAACCAATTATAAACCTGTTACAAATCTGAGGCCAATTTTGAGAGGTCACATTTAAACATAATTCAATGACAAAACTCTCTCTTTACCATGCTGTTTATGTGAACCATAAAAGTGATCTTTAATGAAAC